>JAKSZP010004194.1:0-126225 GCA_022478985.1 Massospora cicadina | reverse complement strand
TTGGTCTCCAACTATGTGGGCCACTACCTCCTATCACAATTTATTAAAATCCCAGGTGCTCCCTTGGGCCACTCAGGTCCCCTCCAGATTGAGGCACCCAAGCCTCCTGGCACCAATTTACACTTGATTATGGACTCCCCTCTGGGTCCACTCAAGTTTTGCTGTTCCTCGCTTACTTGTACTATATGTTGCGTTCTACACCCTTGCCTTGGATACCTTTTTCACAGGCACCATTCGAGGTGCCTTATTTCCCATTCTCCTAATGGCTAGTTCCCTAGCAGTGTGGGTGTTCATACCACATCACATTGCTGGGAATGAGAGAGTTACAGACACTCTCTTGACACTAATGCCAAACCTGTGCACAGGCAAAGTGATTGCAGTCCTAAACCCAGCCAAGGTGATAGCGAAGGATCTGACCCAAATCCCGCATACTGCTTTTGTCAACATCGAGGGGCATGCCACCCACCCTTTTAGGGTCACCGTGGACAGCGCACCTCCCGTATACACTTTCTGTAACACTTTTGGCCACAAGGCCTACACCTGCCCCACCAAGGAGGGCATTACATATCAAGGGTTTCCCTCAGATTCAATTGACGGAGGAGAAGCCCACCATGAACTGACCTCTGACACAAAGGCACCCTTCCTGTGGGGAGCGCAAGGATGCTGCATCCTAGTAAAGCCAATATCCCCTCAAGAGCGGAAGAAGGCTAAACAGCCCTGCAAGGCGGCCAAGGATACAGCCAAGAACGCTTCTGCTATCTGGCCCTCCCAACTCTAGGAGGACATTAAGATTTTGTGGCGGAAGCAGCTCACAAATTCTTCATCCAATCAGATTGGGACGCCTAAGCTGATTGGGCCCCCCAAGCTGAACGCCCGCTGGGCAAGTAGGTTTCACCCAACCAATGTGCCCAAGCATCAATAGGGACCAAATTGGTCACCAACTTTACTACTGATAATCCACTTCCAAGCAATGGTGCACTGCAAATGCACGCACCACAAAAAGCTCGTCTTGCAGTGGGAAAAAAAAGCAAAGGCAAAAGCCAAAGTGAACCCAACTGCTAAAGCAACCCATACCATCGATTACACAGTAGCATCACATACCTGGGTGCCACCAAGCGCCGTGAAAAAAACGAGGAGCTGAAGGGCTGGGTGCTTTTCCCATGCACCTAAGGTGCGATGGGGGGAGCCTTTACTTTAGGGATGTTAACATCGCTGGACTCAAGGCCTCACTGTCCTAGGCTAGGAAACTGAATTTTTTACAACAAAATTTACCCATGGACATTCTGGCCATTCAGGAAACCCACTGTCCGCGCAGTTCTGAGGATACATGGAAATCCATGCTCCTCCCTTCCCTCTCCTTATGGTCCAAGCACTGTGGGGTGCTAGTTCAAATGAACAAAAATTATAAATTTATATTGTCAGACTCCTTCCTTAACAGCTGAGTCCTTAATGTCACTTTTTCATGGGTCAATGAAGTGCACGTTATCATCAACATTTACGCCCCAACCTTTGCATGAGAACGTTGAGAATTTTTCTCATCAGTCAATTTCATTCCATTGCCCCCTGACCCTTTTTATTATTGGCGACATGAACTGCTGGTTGAGCCCATCCACAGACCGCTGGCCCTCATCACCTAAACCCCCACAGGGACACGTAGAACTCCACATTCTCAAAGCCACCCTAGGGTTGATTGATACTTTGCTGCGTCATGATCCACTACTCAAAAACATGTTGCACCCCCATGTCCACAACGGCCAGTTAAGGTCCATGTCCCACATCGACCTTATCCTTGCGCCATTGAAATTTTGTACCCAAATTTCCCATTTCACCACGACAAAAATTGATTTCTCTGACCACAGGATGGTATCAATCTCCTTCCGTTTATCCAACCCAGCAGCTTGGGCTCCAAATTGATGCAAACTTTTCCCAGCCGAACTCACATCACCAAGATTTTCCTCATGGATGGAATCCATGAACGCGGCTCTGGAGTTTATCGCACCATTTTGTGCTGATCCAATTTCCACTTGGTCTACCTTCAAGGCGAGCACAATACGCCAGGCTTGCCACCTTTCCTCCTATCGCTCATGGTCTGCCTCGGCGGTCATTTTGTGCGCTCTGGCAGAGTTGAACCACCTGGAGTCCAACGTCCCAGCCGCAGGCTATAGCCCAGCTTGGGGTCACAAGTGGGTGGAAGTAGCCGCCCACCTAAATGCTCTAGTGAGACAACACAAGCATTGGGTTTGTGTTCAGTACAGAGCTAAACATATTACAGTGGGTGACATGTGCTCCGCTTACTTTTTTCAAAAATTCTTTGCACCGCTCCAGAGCTTGGCCTGCACACAGGTGTGAAAGCCAGACAATTCTGTAGCAGATACGCTGGACAAAGTGGTGATTGAAATACAAAACTATTACTCCTAGTTTTATCAATCTGAACCAATTCAGCCGGCCAAAATAGCAAGTTTTCTCAATAGTGCAAACATTTGCACTGTTCCCATTTCACGGAGTAGATGAATTTGATTACTCGGGATAAACTCTGGTCCGCCATTTGAGGTGCACCGTATGGGAAATGCCCAGGCCCAAACAGCATTCCTTATAAGTTCTATAAGAAGTATTTCAAGGATGTATCCCCATTGCTGCTTGCCTCTCTTAACCAAAGCCTTTTGTAAACGCGCCTCCTACCTGGAGGGCAAGAGGCCTACACAATTACACTGCTCAAAAAATGGGATAAGCTTGACTTGTCTAACTGGCACCCCATTTTCCTCACCAACACTGATACTAAAATTTTACTAAAATCATGGCTAACCGTCTAGGGATTGCTGCCTCTGCTCTCATCTCCCCTGAAATTTTGTTTTCATACTTAGAAGGTTGATTTGGGACAACATACACACCGTAGCCAACGTCTGTCAGTCCACGGCCTCTAGTACACTTGTACTTTTAGACCAACAGAAGGCCTATGATAGAGTTAACTGGGATTACCTCAGGGCCTGCCTCCCATCAGTTCCACTTACCCCCTCGCTTCATCAATTGGGTGATGTTGCTAACGGAATCCGCCACAATGGCTGTTCGTGGCTCTGGATTTCTCACAGATATAGTCCGCCCTCAAAGGGGTTTACTCCAAGGGGACCCTCTTAGCCCACTCTTGTATAACTTCAGCCTTGACCCACTGCTTTGAAACGTGAATGTCCGCCTTACTGGGGTCCATGTGCAAGGCCAAGCCCCAATCAAGATGTTGGCATTTGCTGATGATTGTGTGGTTGGGGTGTCTAAAAATCATGATGCACGCGCGCTTGAAGCTCTTATACAGGTTTACTCCAGGGTAAGTAATGCTGCACTCAACGCCTCCAAAACTGAAATCATTCTCCTTGGTCGGTGTCAAGCTTGCTGGGCCCCAGCGCCCTGTTTCCGCTCCGCCTCATCAGATAGCGCGCAAGATAGCGTGCCATGCCCACCCCACACCTTCACGCTTGTGCTCCCCTTTGTGCCATGCCCCACCGTTGGCCCAGTCCGCCATTTTGGGGTGTGGTTGAAAGCAGGCGGGTACGCCTCACTGGTGATGGAAAACCATATTCTGGACAATGTGACGAGACGCATAGAAACCCTCAGAGCCGTCAGACTTCCCTTACCGGCAGGGTAGTACTAGCCAACTCTATGCTACTCTCCAAAGTTTGGTTTGGGGCCCACGCCATCGCTTTCTCCCCAAGTTTCTTCAAATCACTGTATGTCCTTCTGCAAGGGTGGCTTTGGTCAGGCCGCCCACCGCCAGTGCACCTGGATGTCATGTTTGGCCCTCTCCATAGTGTTGGCAGGGGCCAGCTCAACTTTGAGGCCAATGCTGCCAAAATCCTTGGCACCTGGATCGCTGCCGTTACCAACCCTGCAATTTCAGACATGCACTGGCCCCGCGCAGCCCGCTCCATCTTTCCCCACGCCCTGGGCCTCACCAACCTGTCCCACCCACACTCTCTGTTGAAATATCTGGCTTCCCATCCTTTGGCAGCGGGCCCACATGGGACGTCACCCCACTTCAAAAGGATCCTCCTCTCTATGTGGAGCGCTGAGTGGAGGATTAGCATTATTGGGCGCACAGCCCAGAGGGGGCGACACTCTCCTCAGTTCACACAGGAGATACAGGGACTTCCCATTCTGAACGGAGTGATACCCATGAGGCCCCATACCTTGTCCAGGGTGGAATACCTGGACATGATGGACATCTTTATCCCCTTGATACCCAGAAAGCCATTTGGAAGTAAGCCCACTACACTCTTCTGCAGCCTCATATCCACTCTCATGTGTGGCGCTGCTTGAGATGGGTGTACCATACTGCCAAACGCTCTAACGCTTTGCACTCATCCTGTGTCATGTGTGGCCAGTATGGAACGCTGTTTCACCGCCTGGAAATGTGCCCTCCATCTAAAGTGATATGGCGTGAGGTGCAACGTCTACTTTGCCAGGATCAGGCACAGCCCTTCAGTCTATATGGGGACATGTTTGCTTTATCAATGGCTTCCCCTCTTCCATCCTCCCTCCGTGCTTTGGTAGTCACAATTGCCATGTGGACTATCCACATGATTGTCTTGGATGCCATCTCAGGCTCCACCCCCACCCTCCAGGAAGCTGTCCGCCAGTTCAGGTCGCACTTAGGAGACCACTTTCAAGCGTGGATGTTTGGGTACCTCCCACCACGCCACCAAAAGTTGGTCTCATCCTGGTTCCCAGTTTGGTTCATCAAATTAGACCCCTTCCTATAAACGTGCTCAATAGTGATGTCTGCCCCCATACACGTGACCCCCTCCCAGTCTTGGCATTCCCGCTGGCAACAGGAGATAGTATTAGCTTCTCTGGGGTGCCCTCCTCTTGCAGGAGTTTTTTTCTATGGTGTCTTATTAGAAGTGTCCGTCCCCTGGTCGGCCTTCCCCACAATAAATTTAAATTTAAATTTAAAATGCAAAGCATCTAAATATAGCAAGGGGTTAAAGTTCACTTAGATAAACAATGACTATAAGTGCTAGCAGCACTTCACATATTGTCATGGTCACATGACATCATAGTGAGGACCAACCCTAAGGATAAGGCTGGGCGCTATGAGGCCTAGAAGGTGAAATTACTGGCCCTACCTGACCTTAGGAATACTGTCATGGAATTGACAGAAAAAGTTTAGACCAGCCTGCCAGTCAGGATGTGTAAGCACCCAAAAAGCAAGCCAGAATGCCAGAGGCATTGCTGCCTGAATGACTTTGTATGGAGCTGGGCATTAGGAAACAATAAATCATTGGTGCAAGACAATAGTGAATATTATCACGAGATTGAACCAAATCAAAGCTATACCAGATCCTGGAGGTCTTGCTGCAGGGGGTGAAACCACAGGTATGCTTTCAACAAGGTCACCAGTATATGGGGTTAATTCAACTGGGGAGACAGGGGGGCGGATTCTTTCTTGAAGATGGTGGGTATAAGGTCACAAGATCCCAGTATATTGTTGAAAGTTAATAATAACAGGGCTAAATTGCCAGAAGTATCTAGCTCGCTGAATCTAGTCTATGACGGTGGGGGCCATAGTGACCATGAGTACTGGTAGAGCCCATCCGAAATATGGACTGATGGGCCACCAGGGAAAAGCTATCAGGAATGCAGCCAGAAGGGAATCAAGAAAATCAAAATTAATGTTTTTGAGGCAAAATTTTATTGCAAAGGAAAGGAAAGAAAATCAAACAAATTTTTTTTCAGTGTGATGCAACTGATTAAATAGTAGTCAATTGATGCGGGGACAAGCCAGGATTGAGACCCTCACATTCAACCTAACTTGTGAATTATTCAGGAATGGGGAAGATAATTTCACTGGGAACTGACATCAAAGAATTAGGCGGCAGGATAAGTCACTGTCAGTTTGACCTTGAACATCTGAACTGAGGCTCAGCTACATTTCCAATGGTTGGCAAGACGTCATTTGGCCTGATGAGCAGTGGGAATTCCCCAAGGCCACCCCATGTAGGGGTGGTCCCAATTGGTTGGTAACGGATTTGGGATGCCCAACCAACCCATGTCCAGTTGCTGGGCCATTCATTTGGTCAAAAGTGTTACATCAGCTGCAATGCCCAATTTGCTGGAAAGGAGTTTCAAACCCTCATCGATAGTTTGATGCTATTACCTGCCCATTGGGGACGGCCCCCAACGATTTTGGGAGGGGGTTGATTTTATGATCTTAGTGTTGGCCAAATCTAAACCATCGGCAATTCCAGCTGATGAATCAGTCTTCATCCCTTTTTGACTACAGGGAATCTGAACATTGGGATGATTCCCACTTAATTTTGGACTGATCATTTTCATTTTGGCGATCTCAGTGCAGATTTCCCTGATTAGCTGTACTAGTTCTGCTGAGGTGAGTGTGAGCACTGGGGGAGGGATCCAAAGCGGAAAGGCTGTTACCCAGCACTCATCTACCACATGGGTGAGGATGCCCTGGGTAATGATGGGTACAGCCACCCTCTTTGATACTTTCTTACTTGGGAATGGGAAAAGGACCCGATCAATGCCCAGGGGACGTTCCTCAGGACTTACACATACCCTAGACCAACGCTGGGTATGGGCAAAATATGCCCAGGTTGGTACTAGTGGGGTGCCAAATGCCTAAACCCCTTATGTCAGCCCAGGTGTTGAAACAAATGGTCTACATAACAAACGCAGATGGTTCAATTCAATTAGTTGAGGAATGGGGTTTCAAAACTCGTTCCATTTACAAGTTCACACGTTTGGGTCAAATCCAACTTCAATCAATTACATGAGTCAAGTCAGTTTCGTCATATATACTACCAATTGGGATGGTAGTGTGTGCTTATTGGTGGGTCAGTGCTTGGGCCCACTTCAGCAAATCCCTTATTCCCTCATCAACATTAAATAATGTTTTCCCCGACCAACCTTCCTTGTTGGTCAACTTTTCCATTAAACATTTCCCCATTTTATCAATTTTATTTATTATATCTCAAACCTGTGTGTGGACCTCTTTTAGCAGGTCTCGCGCTACCTTAACAACCACATTTTATATACAATTAGGCTTTCACTTAGTGCACCTTTGGTCCACCCAGGTTCCCTCCAACCTGGGACATTTCACATTTCTTCATTAGTTCACCGCGTCATTTTTGGTTGGATTTTTACCTTAATTGCTCGCTTTTTCTTGAGTTATTTTTGTTCCAGCACCCTATGCTGGGCAATAGTGAATTTTATTCTTACAGCTAGTTTTCTTGCGTTGGCTTTGTGCACTGAGAACCACCACACTGGAAACAGGAGAGTTAGACTCTACTTACGGTAGTTGACCAACCATTTAATTTTATGTGCACAAAGTTTTTCCATGTGGTACTTTTCCAAAGTGGAAATGGTGGGCGCTGGCTGTCATCAGCGCACCTCTGTTTCCTCTTTTTCCAAAGGTTGGAGCAACTTGGCGTTATTATGGTTGCTTCCAACTGGAAAGTATACACCCTTTATGCTCATACCTGGTTGATATGGATGCTTCGAGGTCTGAAAGTCTTAATTCCCCAACTTTCCGCTGAAATTACCAATTGCAATTTTACCAAATGGGTTTAATCTGACGGCGCCTTCAGATGATGCTGGCGGAATCGGCGCAGATGGCCTTGCGGGTGGTGGCCTTAGATAACATCAGGCATTCCATTGCTGCTATGGGAATATGGTCATTTGCATCAAAAAACGCATTTTATAATGAAAGCATTATGTATACCTCTGATCCATATTTGCGCTCTCATGGCTCAGAGATGGACTCTATTCATGTGTATCAAATCACCCCAGAAAGTCCCCATCTGACCTCTTCCATGATTCGCAGCACTCAGGAAGTTGAAAAGGAACTTTGTTTACAATATGGAAATGTTTATGTCCCTGCTGAAGATATGGTGAGATATGTGGCCTCAGTAGTAAGAGTGGCCAAATATCCGTCTTTATTCTTCAATTCAAATTCATACCAGGGTGACATGTTACTGCCAAATGAAGAATTTGGTGGTGATTTACTGGCATTTTAAGCTTTAAATAATGACCATTCTGGGTTTTTTCTACTGACTGCTACCCTCTTATCTCCTTTAAGGAAAGTCAGCACCACTATTTTGGTGGATATGGCTCTTTGAAAACTTTATGGACCAGTGCCTAGCCGACTACCTTGGACTGAGCTACTTGCCAGGTGTTATGGTTAAGGGAAGGGCGTCCCAAGGCATTCCCACTCTGAAGATCATTGGGACAGTGGACTATCAGGTTGGCAAGTACCACTTGTCAGATCACTTCAGTGCTATCAAAAACCTCATGTTCCCTATCATTTTGGGTGTGGAGTGGTGTCGAAAGTTTGACGTCAGAACCAAACTGAAAGAGAATACCCTATCCCTCACCGTGAGGAATGGTCACAGATTAGTTGTGCCTTTTTTTGGAAGAGAACACCCAGGGCAAATTGCCCCACTGGCTTCACCTTCTCCCTTATAGCCTTGCCCCTTTGCTGAAGCCCTCAGTGGAAGTTCCTATACCTTCCTTCTTGAGGGGTTTGGAATTCTATTTTGATGCAGCATCCACTAATGCTTTTCCTGAGCACTCTGAGTTTGATTGTGACTTTTAAGCTCACTGTGGATCTGGTGCGTATATCTTCCCTCATTTACCCATTGACTGTCTGGGAGGAAGAGGCGTTGGATGTGTGGGTGAAGAACAGTTAACCAAAGGTGCGATTTTTCAGCGTACCTCCCATGTATGCTCTCTATTTATCTTTGTTGAGAAGTCTGATAGTACTCTGCGCCCATGTGTGGACTATGGTAACCTTAACTACGTCACTGTACCAGATCTACATCCCATCCCTTTGGACTCTCAGATTGCACGCTATGTGGAGAAGGCTAAAGTATTTTTCAAGCTGGATTGCCTCAATGCATTCTCAGATTCAGATTAAAAAGGGACAGGAGTGGTTAACCGCCTTCCATACCAGAAAAGGGATTTTGCCAGTTTTGAGTCATGCCCTTTGGGCTTAAGAATGCCTCTGCAATACTTCAAAATCATATTGATGCGGCTTTGGGGGACCTGCTGGGGTATGCGCGGTTGTCTACATGGATGATATCCTGGTGTTTTCCCTGATCTGGAGTTCCATGCAGTACACCTTTGGCAAGTGGTGGAGCGGTTAAAGGCAGCCAGCCTTACACTGAAAATTAGAAAATGCGAATTCTTCAAGTCCCAGGTCACTTTTCTGGGCAACTTCGTGTTTGACCAAGGACACATGATAACTACAGACAAGGAGAAGGCAATTCGTGAGTGGCCTACACCTACCTTGGTCAATGAATGTAGGAGCTTTTTGGGGACGTGTACGTTCCTCAAGAAGTTCACACCCAATCTCTCTGAGGTGGCAGCTCCCTTATATAAGGCTAGTGGTGCCAAGGTGCTTCAGTGGTCCCCCGTTTTGGAGGATGCTTTCCAAGCAGTGAAGTTCACCCTGTTGTCCACGTCTGTCATTTGCCATGTCGACCCTTCAAAAGAGTTCATTGTGTCTACTGATGCCTCCAACTTCTCCATAGCAGCCGCCTTGTTACAAGTAGGCGAAGATGGGATAGAGCATCTGGTAGGATATTTTTCTAGGAAAATGTCTTTTCCAGAGTTGAATCACGCCGTTTATGACAAGAAGTTACTAGCAGTGATGGAGGCGCTGACTTATTGGCGTCACCACTTGCATGGCTCATCCCAACCTTTCCAGGTAAGTACAGACCACCATACTTTGCTGTACTACTGTTCTCCTCATGTCCAAACCCCACGCCAGACCCGTTGACATGATACCCTTGCCCAATTTGCATTCGCGTATGAGTTAACCAAGGGCAAGGATAATAGTTTGGCGGATGCTTTGATCTGCAACCCTGCTTTAGCACCTGCCCCAAGGAGATAGAAGTTCATAACACACAGTTGATGATACTGCAAATAAAATTGTGTCTTAATTTTTCTCTCCTCCGGCCAGTAGCCCGCGCTTGACCCTCTGGAAAATGCGGAGGAATATATTATGTTCAGAAGGGTAGTCCTTTCACAGCCTCTAGCAGCCAAATATTCTATGATACTTGCTAAGTGAGAGTTGAATCAAGAGGATCTCTCCAGGGGTTATCACGTGAAGGATGAGATGGTGTGGTTTCAGGGGCGCCTATGGGTTCCTGCTGGACCAATTTTCCTGGAAATCATCCGGGACCATCATGACGGACTTACCATTGGTCATCCTGGTAAAGCAAAGACATTAGAGTTAATCCAGCGCACATACAATTGGAAGGGCTTGCCTGCTCAGGTGGGGCGGTATTGTAAGGAGTGTTTAATCTGCAACCAAATGAAGCCAAATTGTCAACCTTTAGCGAGGTTATTGGTACCAGTCCAGAAAGCTGAAGGGCCCTGGACTTTTTCTATCAGTGGATTTTATTGTATAACTACCTGTCTCAGATGGTTACGATGCCATCATGGTGGTGGACCAGTTTACAAAGTTCGCCCACTTCATTCCTTGCAGAACTATAATAACGTGGCTGAGATGGCCAAGCTCTTCGTCACGCATGTATTTGTGCTCCATGGGATTCCCAAAGAGATTATCAGTGACTGGGGACCCCAATTTACCTCTGTCTTTTGGGAAGAGTTGTGTAAGACTCTTCAGATTCGCCCTTGTTGTTTGACTGCCTATCACCCTCAATCAGATGGGCAGACTGAACAAGTGAACCAGTGCTTGGAGCAGTACCTGCGGTGTTACACCACAGATCATTCATATTGGGCTTCTCACCTTCCCATGGCCCAGTTTAGCTAAAACAATACCTTGCACTCTTTGATCGACTGTTCCCCATTTTTCGCCAGCCATGGCTTTAACCCCGCCTTTAACATGGAGCCAAGCTGTGGGTCAAAGGTTGAAGAGGTGGTGGACTTTGCCAAGACCATCATGAAGGTCCACCAGGGGGTTTCCACAAGCTTGGAGGCGGCTATGCTGATAAGGAGAATGCTGATGGGAAGCGCTGAGTGGGTCCCGCATACATGAAAGGGGATCTAGTGATGCTTGATGCTCATAGTATCCCTATCAAGCAGACATGCAAGAAGCTGGGACAAAAGAGGATTTGCCCCTACCGTGTTGTTAGAAAGGTGGGCCATGCCTCATACCAGCTAGTCTCCCCTTCATTTTGGATCTTGTCTGTTTTTCATGAGAGCAAACTGACGTTGTTTGAGGGCCCCCTCACCAGAGGCTCCTGAGGCCTATCTCATGGATGGGGCGCCAGAGTGGGAGGTGGAAGAAATAGTTGCCTCCCACCACGTTAAAAAAAGACTGGAGTACCTGGTATCCTGGAAGGGCTTTGATGCTGCAGAGAACAGTTGAGTTCCAGCACGCGACTGTATGCATTCCCAAGACCTGATTGAAGCCTTCCACAAGCGTTTCCCCTCAGCCTTCTGGATCTTAACCCAAACTGACCGTTGCCACCATGAAGTTGGCCCCTGCCCACAAGAATTATTACCTTGCACAAGCCCCTGGAGGGGGTTGAGCCCCGTTAGGAGAGGGTAATGTCATGGTCACATGACATCATAGTGGGGACCAACCCCAAGGATAAGGCTGGGCGCCAGGAGGGCCAGAAGGTGAAATTACTAGCCCTCCTTACCTTAGGCATACCCTAGACCAACACTGAGTATGAGCAAAATATGCCAAGGTTGGTACTAGTGGGGTGCCAAATGCCCAGCCCCTTACTTCAGCCCAGGCGTTTAACATATGGTCTACATAACAAACGCAGATGGTTCAGTTCAATTAATAGAGGAATGGGGTTTCAAAAACCTTTCCATTTGTATAAACACACGTTCAGGTCAAATCAAATTTCAATCAATTACATAAGTGAATTCAGTTTTTTCATATTATACCAATTGAGATGTAATGTGTATACTGGTGGGTCAGTGCTTGGGCCCACTTCAGTGAACTCCTTATTCCCCTGTCAACTTTTAATTATGTTTTCCCCAACCAACATTCCTTGTTGGTCGACTTTCCCATTAAACATTTCCCTTTTTATCCATTTTATTTACTATTTTCTAACAAACCTGTGTGTGGACCTCTTTGAGGTGGTCTTGCGCTACAGTAACAACCACATTTTATATACAATTAGGCTTTCACTTAGTGCACCGTTGGTCCACCCAGGTTCCCTCCAACCTGGGACATTTCCCATTTCTTCCTTAGCGCACCGCGTCACTTTTGGTTGGATTTTTACCTTAATCTCTCACTTTTTCTTAAGTTTTTATTGTTCCAGCACCCTCTACTGGGAAATAGTGACTTTTATTCTAACAGCTAGTTTCCTTGCGTTGGCTCTTTTCACTGAGCACCACCATGCTGGAAACAGAAAAGTTATAGACAACCTCCTTACACATTTGCTATAATTTCAAGCATAACATAGCAGTTGTTTCTTAATCCTGTAGTGAATCTGACCCAATTCCCTGTTACCCAGACCTAACAAAACCCTAGTTAATATTAATTAGTTAGATCCATTTATTTATTGAGTGCCCTGGATAAACTATTAATTCCTTCCATTTTTTTAATGTAATATGAGATTTTTATCATATTAAAAGTTTTTTAGAGGCAGATAGATTAAGTGTGATAAGTGATTTTGGATGTGCCAAAAATTCACTAGTTTTATAACAATAGCCAAGTAATAAGAGTATTTTTTATAGTAGTATAGCCCTTTAATGATATAAATCATATTACATCCTATAAAATTGGATAAAAGACAATTAGTACTTATATAAAAGGTAAGACTCTATAGATCTTTTACTATAGCCTAATATAAGTATTTTAAAGTTGCTACTTATCAGTAACAACATAAGACTAGCCTGTCATGTTTACATAACTTAATAAAAGATACCAGCCACTAGAACAAGGTTGGGTGACAGGAGACCCAGAAGTTTATACTTCAGGCCCTTCCTGACCTAAAGCACATTTTGGACCAATGCTGGGTACAAGACAAATATGCCCAGGTTGGTACAAGTGAGGTGCAAATTTCCAGCCCCTTGTTTCAGCTCAGGCATTAAAACAGACAAGTTATAATGAACAACAATGGAACAATCCAGTTAATCAGGGAACAGGGGTTTGATACCCATTCCATTTATGAAATTATGAGCTCAGGTCAGGTACAACTTCAATTTATCACTTGAGTGAGGTTGTTTTTGAAGTTTGATATCTTTTTGGATGGGAGTTGCACCTATTGGTGCACCATGGCTTGGGACCTCTTCTGCCAACCCAGAATTTTCCTGAGGTTTTTTAAGTTGTTTGCTCATGATCAATGTTCCTCGTTGAATGACTTTTTACAATAATTATTCTTCATTATTATACATTTGTACTATTATGGTTCCTTGGGCGAACCTGTGGTCAGACCTCTTTGAGGAGGTCTCCAACAACATGGGCCAGTATATCCTATCCCAATTAACTAAAGTTTCCAGTGCACCTTTGGGCCGCCCAGGTCCCCTCCAGATTGAGGCACTCAAGCCTCCTAGCACCGATTTGAACTTGGTCATGAATTTCCCACTAGTATCCACCCAAGCTTTTTTATTTTTGGTTTTCTTATCCTTTATGCCGCATTGTACACCCTTGCCTTGTGTATCCTCTGTTCTGGCACCTTATGCAGTTCCCTGTTTCCCATTCTATTAATGGCTAGTTCCCTGGTGGTATGGCTTTGTATCCCACACCACCTCTCAGAGAATGAGAGAATTACAGATACTCTTTTGATATTAGTCAACCAACCTTTTTACTTTATATGCATTGGTTTTACATATAAGACTTTCTTTATGTGTAAATTGGGTGTGTTGGTCGTTTGTCACGGTTACTATGGTGCTCACCACAATTTTATCATTTTGTTTTTGGATTGGTGCATATTGGCGTTATTCTTGCAACTTCCAACTGAGAAGTGCCTACCCTTCCTGCTCATACCTGTTGGTCTCGGACTTTTTGTGATCCTGTTTTTTCTATTCCCAACCTTTTCCCTGAGATTTACTATGAAATTTAGCAAGCCTTGGCTTCACTTATGCTGGAAGCCTCTTTGGATAATAACCAATTATTTAATTCTTGTCCACTTTACAAAGAGTTTATTTGCTATATTAGTTGTATTCAGAGGCTGCTTATTGGGTTTTTGCAATGTTCTGCACACAAATACTTTTGTGGAGATCAGTGGAGGGGTTGGAGCGTGTCTTGGAGCAACATCATCTGGGCATGTTATCGTTCCACCCCTTCTATGAGTTCTTTTCTCTATGCCAATCTAATCATTCAGTGAAATTATACTTGAATGAATTTTGTGATAAAGCGCAGGCCCTACCATTACCCAACATCGTTAAAATGTCATTTCTACAATCTACCTTGGACCTCCCCCATGAAAAACCTCCCAATTTGGAAATTGCCCCCTTCCCATTTTGATAACTGATTAAAGTTCTTTGGGGCAGTTTCCCTGCCCCAACACAGAAGGGGCCATGTAGATTGTCCCTCATTGGTTCACCTGGGGTGGCTCATATAAATATGGGCTCCAAAGAGTCAAGTGCGCCCCTCACTATGGCTAAACCTTGTTGTTTTGAATATTTGAGCTCTGCTGTATTTGAAGGCAAACAGTGGTCTAGCCCCAAATTTAATTCAAATAGTTCAGATGATTCTTCTGAGATGATATCACATGCAGCCACCCATATAAATCCTGTGACTGTGACTAATGGTTTTCTTAAATTGGCAGAGCTCCCCATCAATTCTTTCCCCATTTAGGTGGAATTGGAGGGTCCTGGTGTATCTCATCCCGAACTTAGAAAAACATGAGTCAATCATACCAATCTTACTTTGCACCGCGATTCTGTGATGCAACCCAAAACATGCTCCAAGGTCTTGTTGGTGATGGCTCTGGATAACAATGCGCATTTGGCCACCAGAACAGGTATTGGTTCGTTGAAACCCAAAAATGCGTTTTATAACAGGGAAAACTTATCCCAAAATGTACCATTTATTACCTCTTAAAGCTTTGACAAAAACACCATTTTAGTATATGGTATTAGGCCTAGGAACCCTCGCTTGTACCTGACCATGATCCGCAGATCTTAGGATGTGGAGAAAAATTACTTCTAAGATATGGGAATATGTATGCCACTGCAGAAGATATGGTGGGAAATGTGGCCTTGGCAGTAAGAGTGGAAAAATATTTCTCACTATTGTATGATTCAAAAACTTACCTGGGGGCATGCTTATGTCTGATAAAGAGTTCTCTGATGAGGTGTTGGCATTATCTACTTTGAATAAAGACCATTAGGGTTATTTTTTGTTAACTTTTACCCTTTCATCCCCTCAGGGGAAAATCAGCACTATTATTTTGGTGGATACTGGAGCCTCTAAGAATTTTATGGACCAAAACCTAGCTGACTACCTTGAGCTGAGTTACGTGCCAGGTGGTTTGGTTAGAGGAGGGGCTTCCCAAGGTATTCCCACGCTGAAAATCCTGGGGTTAGTGAACTATCAAGTTGGCACATATCCTTTATCTGACCACTCCCAAGCTATCAAAAACCTCTTGTACCCCATCATTTTTGGTGTAGAGTGGTGGAGAAAGTCTGATGTCCAGATTAATTGAAAGAAAATATCCTATACCTCACTTTGAAGAATGGTCACAAGCTGGTTGTTCTTATGGCTGAAGCCAACTTTCAGGGCAATTTGCCCCACTGGCCCAATATTTACCATCTCATTATTGCCCTGTTGCTGAAGCCCTCTGTGGAGGTTCCCTACCTTCGTGTTTGGAGGGGTTGGAATCTTTGTTTGATGCAGCTTCAGCTAGCGCACTACCTGAAAATCAGAGTTGATTGCAAGTTCAAGCTCACAGTAGATCTGGTGCGTATATCTTACCCCATTTACCCATTGACTGTCCGGGAGGAAGAGGCCTTAGATGTGTGGGTTAAGGAGCAGTTAGCCAAGGGTTCTAATTGTCAGCGAATTTCCCCTGTGTGTTCCCCACTTCTTTTTGTTGAGAAGGCTGATTGCACCTTACGCTCATGCGTAGACTATGGGAATCTCAACAACGTCACTGTACCAGACTTACATCCCATCATCCTAAACTCACAGATTTCACGCTATAAAAAAAGCTAAGGTTTTTCAAAACTGGATTACCTCAATGCGTTCAATCAGATTCAGATAAAAAAGTGACAAGAGTTATTAACCACATTTCATACCAGAAAAGGCATCTTCCATTTTTAGGTTATGCCCTTTGGGCTTAAAAATGCCCATGCTATATTTCAACATCATATTGATGCGGCTTTGGGGGACCTGGTGGGGTTTGCGCGGTAGCTTATATGGATGAATTTCTGTTATTTTCCCCTGACAATGATTTCATTGCAGTACAACTTTTTCAGGTGGTAAGAGGTTAATGGCTGCCAACATTACGTTTAAAATCAGTAAGTGTGAGTTTTTCAAGTCCCAGGTCACCTTTCTGGGCAACTTCATTTTTTACCAAGAGCACATGATAGCTCCAGACAAGAAGAAGGTGATTTGTGAGTGGCCCACTCCAACTTCAGTCAAGGAATTGAGAAGCTTTTTTAGGGCGTGTACTTTACTTAAAAAGTTCACACCAAACTTTCTAAAGTTGCCACGCCTTTGTATAAGGCAAGTGGAGCAAAAGTATTTCAGTGGTCGCTCATCATGGAGGATGCCTTCCAAGCAGTAAAGTGTATGTTGCTGTCCACTTCCATTCTTTGTAGTCAACCCTAATAAAGAGTTTATTGTTGCTTCAGATGCCTCCAACTTCGACATAGTGGCAGCCCTATTACAAGTAGGTGAAGATGGAATAGAGCATCCAGTGGAATATTTTCTAGGAAGATGTCTTTATCAGAGTTAAACTATTCCATGTACAATAAAAAGTTATTAGCAGTGGTTGAGGCGCTGACCTATTGGCGTCATCACTTGCATGGCTCATCCCAAACCTTTCACATACATAAAGATCACCATGCTTTACTGTACTACCACTCACCTCATGTTTTAACCCCATGGAAGACCCGCTGGCATGAGAACATTGCTAATTAGCATTTTCTTATGAGTTTACTAATGGCAAAGAGAATTTATTGGCGGATGCTTTGAGCCGTAACACTGCACTGGCTCCTGATTCTAAGGAGGTGAAGGTGCATAATGCCCATTTAATGATTCCACCGGTTAAGATTGTGTCTCAACTTTCCCCTTTTTTGGTCCACGGGACAGCGCTTGCTCCTCTAGAAAATGCAGAGGAATATGGTATGTTCAGAAAGGTTGTCCTTTCCCAGCCTTTGTTGGCTAAATATACGATGGTCCTTGCAAAGAGCGCATTAAAACAGGAGGTTATTATCAGAGGTTATCACGTAAAGGATGAGATGGTGTGGGTTTCAGGGGCGCCTATGGGTTCCTACTGGCCCACTTTGCATGGATTTCATTTGGGACCATCATGATGGAATCACCGTTGGTCATCCTATGAGGCAAAGATCCTAGAGATTATCCACCACACTTAAAATTGGAAGGTATTAGCCGCTCAGGTAGGCAGATATAGTAAAGAGTGCCTAGTCTGCAACCAAATATAACTGATTTGCCAGCCTTTATTAGGGTTGTTGGTACCAGTTTAAAAGAATGATGGACCTTGGAATTCCCTATCATTTGATTTTACTGTAGAATTGCCTGTATCTGATGGCTGTGATGCTATCATGGTGGTGGTGGACCATTTTACGAAGATCGCCTAATTAAACCCTTGCAGAACTACAGTTACCGCGGTGGAAATGGCTAGGCTGTTTGTTACTAATATGTTCACTCTTCAGGAGGTCCAAAAAATTATTAGCGATAAGGGCCCCCAGTTCACCTCTGTTTTTGGAGAGAGTTGTGTAAGACTCTGAAAATCCATCCCTGCCGTTCAAATGCCTATTATCCCCAATCAGATGAGCAAACAGAACTAGTGAACCAGCGCCTTAAACAGTTCCTGTGGTGTTACACTGCTGCAGATCATTCAGATTGAGTTCACATTTTCCTATGGCTCAATTTAGCTATAACAACGCCCAACATGCTTCAATCATTTGTTCCCCTTTCTTCGCCAACTATGGTTTCAATTTCGCCTTTAACATGGATCCCAGGTGAGGTTATAAGGTGGAAGCGGTGGTGGACTTTGCAGAAAATTATCAATAAAGTACACCAGGATGTGAGCACGAACTTAGATGCGGCCATTCAGGCAACAAGGAAGACGTTGATGGTAAGAGATGAATGGGACTAGCATACAAGAAAGATCTTGTGATGCTCAACGCTAAGAACATCCCAATCAAGCGACCATGTAAAAAACTAGGAACAAAGAGGATTAGGCCATACCATGTCATTAAAAAGGTGGGCCACACCTCATACCAGTTGGATCTCTCCATTTTGTTTCAATTTTTTTCAGTGTTTCATAAAAGCAAGATCAAGTTGTTTGAGGGCCCCCCTCCAGAGACTCCCAAGGCTTTTCTCGTGGATGGGGCGCCAGAGTGGGAAGTGGATGAGATTGTTGCCTCTCTTTGGGTAAGAAGAATGCTTGAGTATCTTATATCCTGGAAGGGATTTGACGCAGCGGAGAACATTTGGGTCCCAGCGTGTGACTGCGCTCATGCCCATGAGCAGATTGCAGCATTCCATGAGCGCTTCCCTGAGGCTGCAGGATCAAAGTCCAAGCCAGCCATTACTGCCTTGAAGTTGGCCCCTGCTGTGAAATTCTGAGGATCGCTCACTTGATAATTATTAACCTGCATGCTTACTTGGGATGAAGTTCCTTTAATTTTTAATTTTTTAATTTTTATTCAGGAGTACGTGACCAGGGATGATGCACTCAAGGGATGGGATAGTCGAGTAAATGGGAATATTTTAAAGTGGGTTGTGAACGGAGTAGTTTGATGCTATTCACACGATCTTGGCATTGCACCTTGCTGTGAGTTGCTGTTGAGGGAGGCCTCAGTTGCCTCTGTTAAATGGGCGTTCTATAAACATGTTTGTTGCACCATGGAAATCTCAAACATGTTAAATGGCCCAAGATGCTACTTGTGCATGCTGCTTCAGTGGAATGGCATCCCAAAACAGCCAGTACCAAAGTTCATGTTTAGACTAAAGTGGAAGTTATTGACGGCCCTAAATGTGTCAGACCCTTGTGGGCTTGCAGTGGCGGCAATCCATTTACTATGGATCACCCATAACGCTAAAACAAAAATTGTCTTGTTGTAGTCAAAGTCTCGATGCCTTGACCCAGCCTGAAAAAGCCAGTCCTTGGCTATGTGGTTGGGATTTGTGGATTGTAGCTGTGCTAAGTGCACCGCTTTTTTAGACTCTTACCACTGTTTTACCTGAAACATGCCTGTGGAGCAGCGAATGTTCTTCGCTGCAAACTGTGCACTGCCTGTGCGTGGCGTTTGAGCGCTCCCTGTCCAAATAAGTCGTTTAGCAACTCTCCAATGCAGAGCTGTAATTTTGGGGTGGAGTAGAGGCTCACTCGATATTCTCTAAGTAGAATTAGGGAGTTTGGGAGTGTGACTCAGTCCTCAGAAATCCAGCTCTGGGCTTGGTTGGATGCATGGTCCCTCGGAATTTGCATTGGCTAGTGGCTCTGGGTGCCAATCAAGTTTTAGAACTTTCCATTTTTGCCCACGATGCATTTTATGAGGTTCAAGTTCAATTCTTGGCTCTAATCTTATATTTTAAAATATTGGAGCATCGCCTTGGCCTCAGGTGTCACGTCCCATGGCCCTACTACCCTGGGCGTGAACCAAGGTAATTGAATAGGGTGGTTGGGATCCTGGGCTCCTGAGAGCTAGGTTTCTGGCTATTTGGGTCCTTGCTGCCAATGACCATGGAGGCGAACTCCCTTCTTGTGAGGTCGCAGCACTGATCCATTTCATAAATATGTTTGCAGCGTTGCGTTCAGGGTCTATTAGCCCCACTCCACCTTCAGAAGTTGGCCCCCTTAGTGTGGTGATCCTGGCTGTGGGGAGCATGAGCTTCAGAACCAAGGTTGTAGAATTGATGTGAGTTTTTTAATTTTTTTTTGCTAAAAGTGATAGCATGCGCAGGGTACCAAATCTTTGAGAAAAACATAGTTTTGGCAAGGCGACATTTTCCAGCCAGAAATGTTTTCCTGAACTTCCACCTTGCCACTGCCCCTTGGATATCCTGAAGTAGCTTCTCTTCCACTTCTTGTGTAGCTATACCTGCACTTATGATGGGGATCCCTAGGTGTTTGATGGGTTCCTTTGGGAAAGGCATCTGAAAGGGTGGTTGGATAAAGCTGAATTTTTTTACACTTCTTCCTTTTCTTGTGTTTGTGACTTTTATTTTTGTCCTCTTGTTTTTAGGGCTTGGGATCTTAGCATCTGATAGCACTAAGACTTGGGATTTGGTTTTGTTGAGTTTGTATCAAAAGGCTTTTTCATATAGGATGATTATCTCCTCTACCTTTTTGGAATCCGCCTTGGAGGAGACACCTACCACACAGTCATCTGCAAAGGCCAAAGCCTTAAGTGGTTTTGCCCCTTGCACTCAATGCCAGCTAAGTGTTTCTCCGCCATCCATAGGAGGGGTCAATTGTGAGGTTGTACAAGATAGGGATAAGCGGGTCCCCTTGACGGAGGCCTATTTCTGGTGTGACAGGAGATGAATTAAATGCAGACCCTAGAACTGAGAAGGTGGATGACAGCTGATGGTTCGCTATCCATGAGATAAGTGGTTTGGGGAAGCCCTGTTTGTGAAGTATTGCCGCCAAGTATTCCCAGTCAACTCTGTCATATTTCTTAGCTTAGTATAGAAAGCAGAGTGAGCCCTTAGAGCTCCTCCAAGTGTGTTTGTTATTTAATGGATGTTGTCCCAAATGCTCTTCCCTGGGTTGAACCATGCTGTTGTGGGGCAATGCAATCCTTGGCTTTTTCTGAGAGACGCTTAGCCATTATCTTTCCCATTATCTTCATATCCTCATTGATCAGAGATATTGAGCGCCAGTTGTTCAGTCAGTACGGTCCACTTTTTGTGGAGAACTATGGTATAGGCTTCTGCGCCTCCTAAGATTACCCTCCCCTCTTTCATACTTGAGTCAAAGAGATACCGTGGGCTTCTTTATTACTTCATATTGTGCTTTATAGTACTCATAGGGGATGCCGTCTGGTCCTGGTGACTTATTGGTAGAAGGCCTCCGTAGAACCTGTGCTAGCTCATCCTCTTTTATGGAGTCAACAAGGTTGGCTAAATGCTTGGAGTGGTTGGGAATAATATTCGTGAAGTAGTTCTTAGCAGCTTCCTCTGTTGGGACTGCCTTATACAGTTCTGAGTAGTAGGAGTGGGTGATGGATGTTACCTTTTCTGGGTTGCTAGTGGTTTGGCCTTCGCATATTTAGTTCAGTTAAACTGGCATTTTTTGACCTCATCTTGTAAGTTTGAGAAAAATTGGATGGTCGTTCCCCCTGAAAAGCTCATCTGGCACCTGCTTGGAGGGCTTCCATGTGCATTTGGAGTTGTTTGTGTTTCTTGACAATTAGTTTCTGTTTCACCCAAACTCTAGCCCTCTGTGGTGAGTAGCCGCTACAGGGTGGGTATCTATCCAGATGGTTTAATGTTATCTGAGCTATTAAAAGTTCTGCTATTAACTTCCTTGTGCGATGGGATGCTGCGTGGGCTGGGGTGGATATAATTTCCTTTTTTAACCTTTGCCACCGCTGCAATAAGGTATCAGAATCAGTGCTATTTGGCTAGTTCATCTACATGTCTTTTTTTCTGATCTTCTACTTGGATCAGATTCACGTTCTTTGGCAGCATCCCTTTCCAAAGTTTGTTTTTGAGTGGTTCTTCATTAGATTGGATACTAATTTTCACTATTCTGTGATCTGATAGATGTAGGCCGATTGTTGCAAAATCTTCAACTTGTGATTCCAACGACATGATTATGAGTATCCAATCCAATCTAGTGGCGATGATTAGTTGATTACCTACAATATTTGGACGCTTCAGATTTGGAAAGTATGATTCTGAGATTGGTTTGACGTCTAGAAGACCTTTTGATGTCATTAATTGCTGTAATTAGTTCGAACCTATTGGTGGATTTATGATATTTGGCCATCTGTCACTAGTTCTGTTCAGCCAGAAATTGAGGTCCTTTGGGTAAATCGTTCCTTCTAGAAGGTTCAAGTCAATTAGGTTGCTCAAAAACTCTTCCCTTTTTGTCCGCTTCAACAGGGGCATATACTAAAGCGGACTGATATTGTTGGTTCCCCATTTGAAGGCCAGAACTAGAATCCTTCCTTTCAAATGAGAGTGGTAGCTGGTGATTGTGATGGCAGATGTTGCTTTGACTACAAATCCACAAAAGCTGGTCCAGAATGTTCGCAAAGGGAGAAATAGCCTGGACCACTCTTACTCCTTTCCAGTGGTGCACTTGATCTTCTGCAAGGCAAGCACATCCACCGGAGGGTATAGCAGGAGCCCTCGTTTCTTATCCAGGGGCTTATTGGATAAAAGTCCTGCTATGTTGAAAGTCCCAATTATTAGCAAGCCCAGCATGCCTGCTATGACTGCATAGGGCCAGATTGACCCTGTTCAGCTGCGATAGCTTGATTGTGTCTGGACCTAGTTATAGGACCCTCATAAATAGTTTGGACTGGTGGTGTACTTGATTGCCATTCTGGTGGCCCAGAGTTTCGATTTAGTTTCCCCATGCAGTGATCACTGTTGTCCTCCATCCTGTTGAGAGCTGAGAAACTGTTGGCTTGTGAAATGGTTTGTTAACTGGTACTTGAATGGGCTGGGCTCTATTGTGTACAGGTAGGAAGTGTGCGTAATTCATTTCTGATTGGAATGCCTATTGCGCATAATCTTGCGGCTGCTGGGCTCTTTTAGGGGCGGTCATACTAGAGAGGTGCTCTTATTGCTGTTCAATGTTGCACTTGGCTGCTTCCTCCCGAGTTGCTGCTTCTTTCTCCTCCTACTGCTTCTTCTACTTGGCCTTCTCCGTTGCCTTTCTGGCCTTCTTCGCTTCTTTATGTTGATCTCTAGGGAGACTGGTTGGTCCACCTCTTAGTTAGCCTGTAATTCCCAGAGGCGGGCTGTTAATGAGTCCCCCTGATCTATATCCTTCAGACTTTCTTCACACTCAATAAACTTTCTTCCCTCCCATGTAGCCGGACAGGAATTTTTCAAGCCCTGCTTTGTTGCAGCTTGTGCATATGGGCGGGCTCTTTTTTGAGCGGACTGAGAAAGGGTGAGACTGATTCCCCTTGGGTCCAAGATTTACGCTTTGCGTGGTATTGTATTGATTTTACCATCAGCATCCATGCTCAGGCGTATCATTGCTACAGCCTTGTCTGTAGTCAGGTGGAGCAGGAGGCAAGTTTTCTCCATTTATAAAATAGATTAGTTCTCTATATGCGCTCAGGACGCTTGTTAGCGCTGCCTCCAGGTATTCCCGCTTTTCAGTGGTTTGGAGTCCTTCTAGTACTACAATCAAGTTTATATCATCCTAAAATGTGTGCGTGTAATAGGGATATTGCTGTAATTTGTTCAGGCTCCTTGCCTACTCTCATCTTAGTGTAGGTGACTACAAATGGGGCAGCTATGGCTGCATCTGCGGCCTCAGCAGTAGCAAAGCCAAGATCTAAGGTTCCCATTGTGAGTTTTTCAGTCAAGCTTACAGCTTCTGGGAAGCGTCCTGGGATAGCCTGGCATACTGCTTCATATTGTAGAGGTTCCTCAACGCTAAAGTTAATTCGCAGACCAAATTCACAAGAGGACTTGGGAAATGCGTGGCTGATATTGCCAGTTCAGTGAAAATCTTAGACCATATTGAGATAGTCACTGTTTGGGACATATGGTCCTTTTTTTGCATTGCGGTTAATGTTGAGCAGCTGGCCTTCTGGACCATGCAGTTCCACTTCATCGCTGCTGCATAGGTGTGTGAGTTCAGTGCATTCAGTCGCTTTGTCATTCCCTGATTGGACGGCAAAATTAAGAAAAGTTGTAATTGGTTGAATCAATTTAATCACCTGTAAACAAAAGTGATGCTTACGAGAAAGAAAAGCTATAGTTCCTTTATTGATCCTCAATTTTGCCAGCAGCTTATGGTATTCAAAGTGTTCAGAAAAACACTAGGCAGATTAAAAAGCCCTGGCTCTTCTGGTCAATTTTGGGTGTAATTTTCCCAACATAATTGGGAACTTCTTCCAAGGGAGGTTTTGATACAAGATGTGGATTTGATGCTTCCAGATTGTCAACACTTCTCCAAAGTTAGGATTCAGATAAGACTAGGAAAGAGATAAAATAAATATATTTTTTATTATATGGTATTTATTAGATAATCAGTCATTAGGCCAGGCGCTGGTATTTATACCTCTAGGGCAGCTCCTGGCCACATTAGAGCACAAAATTTCAATAGATATTTACCACCTCAGTTTGGCCCTTGAACTGATACAACTGAGACCTATTCATAGGTTTATTGGCGACAAAATAATATCAAAATCGGGAGGATTTCAGGGACAAAAATTTCGAAAATCAAGTAAAATTATCCTAGGATCTTCTGGATTTGAGTTTAGTCATACTGATGATGAAATACACCTTATGTAAAATTCTTGAATTGATTAAAGCAGATGACATACCCCTAATTGGGACGTTGGTAGGCCTCTCTCTCAATAGCACTAGGTACTCCCTATTGGGTGGTCCATGTGCAAGTGCTATCATGCTGATTATGCAGATCTACACATGAATTTTGAACTGGCAGGAAATTGATTACATCATCATTCATCCGATTGTCCATGGGACTTTTAAATGTTAACTTCAGGTCAGTCCAAATGATTTTGTATACAAGTTGTTTGATATTGTTCCCAATAATTGGGACCAATTGCCGAGATTTTATGAAGAGATAATTGGCTATAATGTGTGAGCGTATTCAGCCTGAGCTTTTTGATAAAGTATTTGATTGATTGAAGTTGAGATATCTGGTCCAAGCTGTGTAGTTGCAATAGACTTTGAGGTGAAAATTAGGTATTAGCTTGAGCATTGGTAGGATAATTGGCCTTATATGATGATATTCAAAGGGTTTTATTTTCAAGTCAACCACCGGAATCTGACATTCCCCCACTTGACTTGAACATAAGCCCTAAGATTCCCAATTAGCCTTTGTTGATAATCAGCATCTGTTCTTTGGCCCAAACGCACAATGAGTATAAAGTTGGATTCTCTTATTGCTAATTTTGGCCTGAATGCTATCAAGTCCAAAGTTAAATCCTCTCTCCAACCTCAAGAGCAAACTAAAGTATTAATTAGAATAAAACGATTGTTATTTACAAATATTTTTTCTTTCTTTTTTTTTATTTCTTAACTTCAACTTTTTCTTTTCTTAATTGGCCCGCTTAAGGGAGGAATCCCAGTGGTAGAATAGGGACCTCTACACCTGCCTCCCCAAGTTTGGTTCCAGTACAGGAACTTTGGGTAGAGGACAATTATGATTGTATTGGCGTTGGGCACCAATGTACTGAACCAAGATAGCAAGTAGCAAAGGTGGTCCATGGAGTTCCTGGCCTATCATACACTGCGCATGGAGGTTTTCCGGATTTTATCCACCTTTCTCATTCATTTGATTTCCATTAATTGGTGCGGTATTGTCCCCAGGTCAGACCACCTCAAATTAATTACTTGGCCCGCTTATTGAATCTTCTTAGTAATTTTTCATTGACTTGGTTGTATATGGCCAGACCTAATATTTTTGATTGTGTATATAAAATTAGATTCTTCACAATCACTTTAGAATGGCCCTACCCAGATGCAATCTAACTTTTGCAATTGGCCTGATCCATGGATGTTGCAAAATAAAAACTTCGTTGTTAACTTTAAATTGGGACAGTGTGTAGTGATTCTCTAAGTCCTTTTGATGTCAGGCCTTTTTATTGGCAAAACTGTTGTTGAAGGCTTGAGCTTGTAATTTAATTAAAGCATCCACAATTTTCTCAATGTATTAGGGATAAGTGTTTTTGCCAGGATTCTGTAGGGCCGAATATAGTAGCGTTGGTAGGGCCAGATGTCTTCCATATAATACTTGAAATTGGGACATCCTGGTTGATGAGTGATAAGAGATATTTTAGGCATATAATGATGAACTTAGATAAGTACTCCATTTGGGTGGTTTAGCTGAAGTTAATTTCCTGATAATGTTCACCAACGTCCCATTTGCATGCTCAACAGTTCAATTAGTTTTAGGATGATAGGGAGCAGAAAGAACACCTCATACTTCCATTAAAATATTTTACTTGGCAAGGACAAGGCGGTAAAGTTGGTTCCATTATTGGTCAGAATAACCTGGGGACATTTATGCTTGTCGATGATGTTTTCAAGGACGAACTTGGTATTAGTTGCCGCTCCAGCTTCCTAAATGACCCTAGCCTTGACCCATTTGGTCAAGTGGTCGATGGCTACAATTATGTACTTGGCCTTCATATTGCATGTTAGAAGTGGGCCAACAACGTCGATAGATACAGTGTGCCAGGAAAACTTGAGCTAAACAAGCTGGCAAGATGTGCTTTTTTAGAACAGTTTTTCACCTTGGCACTCTGCACAGCATTCTAGCATTTCTTGGATCTCAAAATGCATTGACTCCCAATAGTAGAACTGCTTCAGATGCTCTTTTGTTTTCTTGAATCTGCCATGCCCTATGGCCTTATGTGCTGCCATAATTAGGTCAGTTTGTGCCGAGGGTCTAGGAAAAAAATATACTTTTTGCCCACAACGATCTTGTAAAGCATCGCATTTTTGATGTTTGTATTTTATTTGTAGATCTGATAATATTTTTTGGATGAATTTGGGATCATTTTGATACTCTCTGTTGATCATTTTCAAAACTTATTCATCTGCAGCCTGACTAAGTGTTTCAATGATGGGTAGTCAGGATAGGCAATCAGAGTTTTAGTGTTTTACCCCAGCTCAATTCTCAATAAATAGTTGTAAGCTTGAAGCTTCTTAGCCCAGCGGGCTAATTGGACCTCAAGTTCTCTTGAGTTGTTCAACCATTTTAGGGAAGCATGATGGGAAACACCTTTGAAATGAGTGCCATGAGGGTAGACCCAAAATTGCTTGCAAGCATATATGGCGGCTAAGCATTCTCATTCCATCACTTTCAGGCAAACAGCAAGTAAGCATTAGACTGGCCTGCCAGCCTAGGTGCCAGAGCACCCAAACGGCAAACCAGAATGCCAAAGGCACTGCTGCTGGTATGAAGGATTTGAAACTGGAAAGGAGTTTCACCAATAACTTCCAATGAGCCAAAAACTCTTACAGGCACATAATAGAATACCAAATGAACATGGATGTTAACCTCAAGGGGTGTGAGAGTGTCAGCGGAAGATGCGGTTTAACTTTCAACATAAGAAAACTAAAGTTTGGGGAAGGTTTCTAATGGAATGTTTAAGGAAGAAAAATTGACCAACAATTTTCTTAGTGCGATGTGACCGATTAGATAGTGGTTGATTGGAGAGGAAACAAGCCAGGATTGGGTCCCTCAAGTTTGACCTGACTGGCGAATTATTTGGGAATGGGAACAGATAAGTTCACCATGAATAAACATTGAAGGATTTGGCAGCAGGCCGAGTCACTGTCAGTTCAACCTCAAACGCCTGAACTGAGACTTGACTACATTTACAACAGTTGGCGTGATGGCATTTAGCCCGATGAGCAGTGGGAATTTCCCAAGGCCACCCCACATAGGGGCAGTCCCAATTAGTTGGTGAACTCGTTTGGTATGCCCAACCTGCCCATGCCCAGTCGCTGGGCCATTCGTTCAGTTAAAAGCATTGTGTCAGAGTAATGCCTGATTGGCTGGAAGAAAGCTTCTAACTGTTGTCAATGGTGTCCAATGCTGCTACCTGCACATTGGGGATCATCCCTGATGATTCTGGTAGGGGGTTAATTTTGATGACCGAGGTGTTAACTGAATCAACACTGTCAGTAATTCTGGCCAATGAGTCAATTTTCATTTCTTTTTGACTATGTGGATCTTAATCATTGGGCTCGTTTCCACTCATTTCCAGACTGATTGACTTCATTTTAAAAATTTGGGCGCAAATATCTCTAATCAGGCGTTCAAGTTCAGGAGAGGTGAATGTGAGCACTGGGGAGGGATCTGAAGAGGGAGGGCTGTTACCCAGCGCTCATCTACCACATGGGCGAGATCACCCTGGGTGATGAGGGGTACGGCCACCCTCTTTGGAGCCTTTTTGCTCAGAAATGGGAAGAGGGCCCAATTGACGCCCAGGGGACGTTCCCCTAGACTTACACTACCCTTTCCTTTTTCCAAAGGAAGGGATCATCGCTGGTAAACTGCATGAGAGCCATATTCTTGTGCGCCTTAGGCAGTTTGATTGCCATTACCATCGTGACCTTTTGTGGGGACGGGGGGCGTTAGGGTGGGATTTGTGAAATGCATCACCAGCTCCATGCAGTTAGCGCAATCTCAAGCCTTAAACCAACTGTCTCATAAGCCAGATACCCTTTCCAGGCTACGAGATACTGGACTGACTGCCAGGATCTGCGGGATGCTAAGATGTTTTCCACCTCAGCTTCTTCCGCATCCTCTATCAAAATGGGTTCAGGTTTGGTGGGGATGATCCCCTTGAACGGGGAAAACAGGGACACAAGGAAGATGGGATGCTGTTTTCAATGAGCTGGCAGTTATAACTGAAATGCACCATTGCTCAAGTCTTCCTCCACCAGGTGGGGACCTGAACGTTTGCTTGCAAACTTTAGGGAAGGTACCAGCATCTGCAGATGGTGAGCGTTAACATGACATGAGAACCCACCATGATATCATGACCAGGGAGCCATTTGCAATCTGTGAACCATTTATAATTATTGATAGCTTTTGTGAGGTGCTCCCATACTAAGGACTGAGTCGCCCAGATATGCTCAACATGATCTGCAGCAGCAGGAACCTCAGGATGTATGCAAGAACTGACTGAAAAAGAGGGGTTATAACCTAACGTTGCTTCATAGGAAGAAAACTGCGTAGAGGCATGAGTACCATTGTTATAATTTAATTTGTCGAGAGGGAGGTTATTGGCCCAAGTATCTTGGGTGGCCTAAAGAAAAATAGCGCAAAACTGTTCCAAAATTTGGTTAACCTGTTCAGTTTTCCGTCAGACTGGGGGTGGTAAGTGGTGGAATGACAGGGGGTGATTTTTAGGATGGATAAAATCTCATTCCAAAATTGCGCTGTAAATTGGGGTCCACGGTCACTAATGATCTTTTGTGGGAGACCAAACATTGAGAACACAAGGCGTACAAAGAGTTGGGTGGTCTCTTCAGATGTGATCGCAGAAGTACATGGAATCAAAAGAGAAATTTTGGCGAAGCGATCCACCACCACCATCACTGCTGTAAGCCCCTTGAAACAGGGGAGTTTGACAATAAAGTCCACGGATACCAATGTCCATGGACCCTCCGCCTGTTGTAATGGGTGCAGGAGCCCCTTCCTTCCTGAGCAGTCCAATTTTGCCCTAGCACAGGTAACACAATTGGCAATCCAACCCAGAACTTCCTTCATTAAGCCTTCACAGTTATAGGTTCGTTTTATAATTTCAATGCATTTTTTGTTGCCTGGATGACTGATTGTGGGAGGGTCATGATGCGCACAAAATACCTCGGCTCAAAAAAGGAGGGGGAGACCCAGATTAGCAATTTAAAATAGATGAGTCCCTCCACCAAGGAATATAGGGAGTGTTTATGATTTTAAAGAGTCAGTTGCTTAAATAACTCCACCCTTTTAGGGCAGGTCTTTTGACTGGCTAAGACCTGAGCCACAAGTGGGGCATCTGGGGCGAGGGCGGCAGAAGAAACAATGGGGGTAACAATCGTCAAAATTTGGGCAGCGGGAATAACAGTAATGAGATTTACTTCTTCCAAATCTGTGGGACAGTGGGCGGGATTTTGGCTGAGGAAATTGGGGAGTACGTTAAGTGCACCTTTTACAAATTCATATTTGAAAACAAAAATGCACAAGTCCTGATATGACCATGCTTTCCAGTGTGACAATTTCTGGGGTTTGGAAAATACAAGAGGGTCTGGTGAGGACCATCTAGTACTAAAAAAAAAAGAGGGTCTGGTGATCCATGCGGACCATTAACTCATGTTGAGCACCCTGTAACAGGTACCTCAAATGAGTTAATGCCCATGCTACGGCTGCCAACTCCTTGTTGCAGATGGCTCAAGCCTGCTCTGTAGAGGTAAAGTTTCAGGAAACATAGGCGACTGGATGCTCCAAGCCATCGTGCTCTTGGAGTAACACTGCTCCCACTGCTACCGAGGAGGCATCACATGCAATGATATATGGCTTGGCAGAATCTGCATGTTTCAAAATGGGAGGGGATAAAAACACCTCTTTAATTGATTCAAACGCTTGCTGGCATTTGGGCATCCAGCAAAATGGTACATTCTTTCCTGTAAGGGGGTGGAGCGGGGCAACAAGCTGGAAAAGCCGTTGAAAATATCTTTTAAAAACGATAGTTCCCAAGAAACTCCATAATTTTATTTGGTTTGTCAGAGTTGGCCATTCTCAGATAGCGTCCAACTTATCAGGAGGAATCGTATAGCCATCTTTAAGGATGAGGTTCCTTAGAAAGGTAACTTCCTCCTTATAGAAATCACATTAGGAAGGCTTAACGAATAAGCCTGCCTTATGCAAGGCGGCCATGACTGCTTCCAAGTCAATAGAATGTTGTTTGGGAGTTGGGGAATGAACCAGAATGTCATTGATATATGCGACCTCACAAGAAAACTGGAGGTCACCCAGTACATTGTCAATCATAAGTTGAAACGTAGTGGGAGCATTCTTCAGCCCAAGGGCATTATGCAGAATTTAAAAATGCCCCACTTCATCCAGATCGTTGTTAATCATTCTTTCCCATTCATTACCTGAATCTGGTTAAAAGTGTTGATGAAATTCAGCTTAAAACCCCGAGATTTGGTAATTGCTTGACTTACATCTGCTCTAAAGGCAGGGGGTAGGGATTGGAAACTGTGACTTTATTTAACATGTCCATAGTCCATGCAGGGGTGGAGGGAACCTTCAGCTTTTTAGTGAAGATGATGGGAGACGCGACTGGTGATGTCTCCTTAAACAACCGCCCTTTTTTCAGCATATCGTCCATGCAAGTGTTGAGCGCAGCCTCCTCCTCTGCTGTGTGGGGATACAATGGGCATTTGATATTCACCAACTTCACCATCATATAAATTCCACAGTCAAATCTAGTATGAGGAGGCAGACAATCCGCCTTTTTCTTTGAAGATGCTTTAATATTGCATTAGACTTTCTGGAAAATTGGATGGTATACCCATAGGAGAGATGAGGGAAGTAATAGAACTATGACCTTGATTCTTATTAAGAGTGTCAATCAGGGGGAATTCACCCTCCAGTTGATCATTAATGAATGACAGCATATTAGCCTTCAGGTGGATCTTGACATGTTGCCGGCACCTCCATCCTACTCCTAAGATCACTGGAAACACCAAGTTTGGCATTGCTAAGAACTGATCGCAGAAGCTGAAATGGTGTACTGAGAATAAAACTTTCTGGTGAACCAGGTATGAGGTTTAGAAGCTGAGGATGCAACCACCACCAAAGGGCCTACATCCAGGTCAAGTTCCGATTGCTGGGCCAGTTCTACACTCATAAAATTCCCCAAGCTCCATTGTCCACCAGGGCCTCAAATGAGATGTGATGGGACCCAACACTAATCTTCATGGGTAATAAGAAGTAAGTGAAGTTCTCTTTATTGGTTTTTGTGAATGAATATAGTGATACCAAAGAGATGGTAGTGGGGTCAGGGGAAACCACTAGGCTCTTATGGGGGGTAACTCGTTGCAAGTCAGGATGTCAGATCCTACTGACACGGGCAAAATAGCTGCAGCAACTATGGAGTGTGGGTTTAAAGTTTTGAGTGGAACTGGACTATTATGGACAGGGAAAATCTTCTTCACAACCTGGTTTAGTTGAAAAGGAGGGGCCATTGCTACGCCAATATCTACAAGAAAGCCAAAATGGTTAAAAATAATGGTTGGTCAATTATGTCAGGCAAACAGCAAATACGAATTAGACTGGCCTGCCAGCCTAGGTGCCAGACAACTGAACGGTAAACCAGAATGCCAAAGGCACTGCTGCTGGTATGACGGATATGAAACTGGAAAGGAGTTTCACCAATAACCGCTGGTGAGCTAGAATCTTGTACAGGTAAATAATAGAATTCCAGATGAACACAGCTGTTAACCCCGAGGGTATGAGAATGTCAGTGGAAGAGATGATTTAATTTCTAATATAAAACTAAATTTTGGGGAAGGTTTTTAATGAAAATTTAAAGAAAGATTGATCAACAAGATCTCAGTGCAATGTGACTGATTATATAGTGGTTGATTGGAAGGGAAACAAGCCAGGATTGGGTCCCTCAAGTTTGACCTGATGTTGGGATTTTTGCCCATATTCCCAGCCTGCTAGATTACCTGGTGTCACTAAGGTGAAATTCCCTAAAGCAAAGTGAATCAGAAATTGATTGGCCTGCATTTTGGAGGAACTACGTTTGGGAGATTTTAGGATATTCGCCTGGTCATATCCATCAGGGATCAAACTGGATGAATACCTAATATCTCATTGGGCGGAGTGGCTGACAAAATAGGGGCGTCTGATAGTGATTAACTATCAGGTGTAACAATTGGAATTGGTCAGGTTTCATCACCTACTAATTGGGAATGAGTAGTGAGTTGCAAGGTGAGTGATGCCACCTGCAACTAGTGAATCGATCAGTTGTTAGAGTGACCTGCCATAATGGGTAATAAGTCCCATTATTTTTGCAGGTCGCTAGCCAATTATAGTTTGTTCACTTAGATTGAGAGGAAAACATTAGGGATTCAATTTTTGACTCTTTCAGTTTGAGGTCTCAAGGATGTCCAATGATGGAATCATAGCAAGGATGGGGAAGACCATCACTGCTGAGACAAGGAAGGGTGAATCAATGGCAGCGGCTGCCATTTCATCGAAGAGGAGTCAACTGAGGGTTAGACAGCCAAATCCCTACTATATAATTTTCTAGGAGTCACTATAATAAAATATTGAAAAACACATACATTAAATACCATCTTTTAGTATTATTAAATATTATTAGTAAAAAGGACTTTTCTTTCTCGTTGCAAACACTTTTGCAACCCATTCAATTCAAGATTAAATCTAGTTTGATAATCTCATAGAGGGGATTAGTCTGCGCCCATGTCTGGGAGCAGTTGGGCAAGCAAGGCAAGAGGAGCAGGTGGAAGGCCCGCAGCCTCTAACATTCGAAAACGCCCCAGAGAATCCGGCGGAATAGAAAAAAATCTAAAAAAACTGGCAGTCACAATTTCCCTGGAGATACTCGCGTGGCAAGCACGATGCAACCAGTACATCAACACGCCACATTCCCAGCCACTTTCGTCGGTGGAATTTGGAGTCCATGAGTATCTGGACATCCAAAAAACGGCCCTATGGGAAAAATTTTGTGAAAATGTACACAAAATTTTCCTGACCGCGGTGTACGTTGCACCTCACTCCATGTCGCGCAGTTGGCTGGACCTAGGTTTTGAAAGCAAAATAGCAGCAGATGAGGCTGCAGCGGTGCGCATAGTGGTCGACCTCCCCAAAGGGCAATGGGTCATCAAAACTAAATGCACCAGATGGATAAAATCAAGCCAAATTTTCCTCACGTTTGACTTTTTGCCTACTATGTTAAAACGTGACATTTTAGAGCAACACCTGAAAGATGGTCTCGCCATATATGGCGAAATATAATCTTTCAAAATACAACGTTTCACGCTGATGCCACACCTGTGCACCAGCAAAGCCATCGCAGTTCTGACCCCAACTGAGGAGATTGTGAAGGACCTAACCCAGATCCCGCACTCCACCTTTATTGACATTGCAGGGCACACCACCCACCCATTCTGGGTAACCATGGACAGCGCGCCCCCCATTTGCACCCACTGTGATGCATTCGGCCATAAGGCGCATGCATGCCCCATCAAAGAGGGCGTCACATTCCAAGAGCACCCCTTGGCGGCCATGGCCAGCAGAGAGGCGCACTACAAACCAACTGCAAGCACCAAGGAGGCTTTCCCGTGGGGAGCACAAGGCTGCTACCTATTGGTAAAGCCCATCTCCCGCAGGAGTGGAAGAAGGCCAAGCAGGCCCATAGGACTGCGGCCAAGGAAGCGGCCAAGGCCACCACCACCATCCCACACTCACAACACCAGAAGGACATGGATACCTTCGCAGCGGAAGCAACTTGGGAATCCATCACCCAATCAGATTGGGAGGCCCATGTCAAATGGGCCACTCAATCCGAGGATCTGATGGGAGATTCAATCTCACCCAATCGCTGCACCCAAGCCCCGGTTGAAACCGACTTGGGTCCTATCCCAACCAAAAAAATTTTTTTTGCCCCACTCGATGGTGCACCGAACTTATCTGCACCGCAAAAAAATTTGTCCGACGTAGGGAATACAAAAAGCGAAGGCCAAAGCCAATGCAACTCTTTCTGCAAAAATTAACAAAAACCCCGATAGCGTTGCTGCTAAAACCTGCACTGCTGTGATTGCCCATGGGGACCTGGAAGAAGAGCTGGTGGGCCAGGGGCCCACCCCTCACACCTAAGGTGCGATGGGGGAAACCTTCACTCTAGGGATGCTGAATATCGCCGGACTCAAGGCCTCCCCATCCCAGGCTAGGAAACTGAGTTTTTTACAAAACAATTTACCCGTGGATATCCTGGCCATCCAGGAGTCCCACTGTCCACGAGGTTCTGAGGAAGCTTGGAAAACAATGCTCCTACCATCCCTATCCTTTTGGTCAAAGCACTGTGGGGTGCTAATTCAGAAAAACAATTTTTTCAAATTTACTTCTTCAGAAACATTCCTAAATGGCCGAGTGCTCATTGTCACCTTCTCATGGGCCGATGTTGCACACACAATCATCAACATTTATGCCCCAAATGGTGCACATGAGCATCAGGAATTTTTCTCATCAGTCAAATCCCTCCCGCTACCCCCCAATTCTTTCCTAATTGGCGACATGAACTGTTGGCTAACCTCACCAATGGACCAGTGGCATCCCTCACCCCACACCCCACAGGGTCACGTAGAACTACGCGTTCTAAAAGCCACCCTTGGGTTAATGGATACGCTGCCATGACATGCCCCACTGCTCAAAAACATGATGTGTCCCCACGTCCACAACGGCCAATTAAGGTCCATGACCCGCATTGGCCTTATTCTAGCGCTGGCGAAATTCCAACCCCACATCTCCCACTTTAGAACATTAGAAATGGAATTCTCCAACCACCGACTGGTCTCGATAACATACCACTTACCCGTCACAGTTGCAAAGGCCCCACATTGGTGCAAAAGCCGCCCCCCAGAGCTCACGTTGCCAGGATTTTCCATGTGGGTGGAAGAGGCAACTTTGGCAAAATCGTTTGTTGCACCATTTTGTGCGGACCCCATTTCCACATGGGCAACTTTCAAAGAAGACACCATCTGCCACTATCGCCATCTCTCATCCAAATGCTCACGAGCCACATCAGCGGTTATATCGCGCGCACTGGTGGAATTGGCCCACTTGGAGTCCAACATTCCAGCCTCAGGATATAGCCCTGCATGGGGCCAGAAGTGGGCGGAGGCAGCCGCCCACCTCAACGCACTTGAAAGGCAACACAAACATTGGGTTTATGTCTAATACAGGGCCACACACATTGCTAAAGGTGATAAGTGCACCGCATACTTCTTCAAAATATTTTTTGCACCATGCCAGAGCATGGCCTGCACACAGGTGCGAAGATCGGATAATTCTATTGTGGACACACTGGCCGAAGTGGCAATTGAAACGCAAAGATATTACTCTGAGTTATACTGAGCGAACCAATTCAGCCGGCTGAAATGGTGGAATTTCTCAACCGAGCTCATATCTGCACCATTTTCTGATACCCGGAAATAATGAATTTAATTACTCCAAACAAATTATGGACTACCATTTGCAGTGCGCCAAACTGAAAAATGCCCAGGCCCAGATGGCATTCCATATGAGTTCTACAAAAAATATTTTAAATATATATCCCCATTGCTGCTAGCCTCACTCAACCAAAGCCTGTTGGAAACGTGCCTCATACCAGGAGGACATGAGGCCTTTACAGTCACACTCTTCAATAAAGGGGATAGGCTTGACTTAGCTAACTGGCGCCCCATTTCTCTAACAAACACAGACACCAAAATTTTAACCAAAATCATGGCTAACCATTTAGGGACTGTAGCATCTGCCACCATCTCCTCAGAACAATTTGGTTTCATCCCCAGAAGGTCGATTTGGGATAACGTGCACTCTGTGGCTAATGTGTGTCAATCCACAGCCTCAGGGGCACTTGTATTCTTGGACCAACAAAAGGCCTATGATAGAGTAAACTGGGAATACCTTAAGGCCTGCCTCCAACAATTCCGCCTACCTCCCCGCTTCATTAACTGGGTGATGCTGCTCATGGAATCTGCAACAATGGCAGTGCGCGGCCCAGGTTTCCTAACAGAAGTAGTCCATCCTCAAAGGGGCCTGCGACAAGGGGACCCCCTCAGCCCACTCTTATACAACTTCAGCCTTGACCCACTACTGCGAAATGTGAATGCCCAACTCACTGGGGTCCATGTGCCAGGCCAAACCCCAGTCAAGATGATGGCATTTGCAGATGATTGCGTGGTGGGGGTATCTAATAACAAAGATGCTCGCGCGCTTGAAGCCCTCATCCAGGAATATTCCAGAGTAAGCAACGCGGCACTGAACGCCTCCAAAACCGAAATCATCCTCCCTGGTCGGTTTCAAAACTGCTGGGCCCCAGCAAGTAGTTCCTAACCCAGCCCATCTGCTCGCCCACGTCCACGCCTTACTAACTCAACACACACCGCTCCACTGGTGCTCCCCTTTGTGCCACGACCTACCATAGGACCGGTACACCATCTGGGCGTGTGGATGGAGGCAGGTGGATACGCGTCAGCAGTAATGGAGTGCCATATATTGGACAACGTGACGAAGCGAATCGCCTCTCTCAGAGCCCACCCTACTACCCTCACTGGCAGGGTTGTTCTTGCCAACTCTATGCTCCTATCCAAAGTCTGGTTCGGAGCCCACGCCATCCCCTTCTCCCCAAGCTTCTTCAAATCCCTGTATTTTTGCTACAAGGTTGGCTTTAGTCAGGCCGCCCTCCACCAGTACGGCTAGAGGTCATGTTTGGCCCTCATCATCAAGGTGGCATGGGCCTACTTGACTTCAAAGCCCATGCCGCCAAGATCCTGGGCACCTGGATTGCGGCTGTCACTGCTCCTACACTCCCATCCCAACACTGGTCCCGCGCGGCCTGCTCCAACTTCTCCCGAGCCTTGGGCCTCAACAATCCATCAAACCCCCACTCCCTGATGAAATACCTCGCATCACGCACATCGGCCACAGGTCCTCACGGGACCAAAACCCACTACAAACGAATCCTACTCTCCATGCGAAGCGCAGAGTGGAGAATTCGTATTAGTGGACATACAACCTGAAGAGGCCGCCCCTCTCCTCAGTTCACACAAGAGGTACAGGGGCTACCCATCCATGATGGCGTGATCCCCATTCGACCCCAAGTCATATCCAGGGTGGACTACCTGGACATGATGGACATCCCTTATTCCACTGAGACCCAAAAGACTATCTGGAAATACGCACACCATCCTCTGTTGCAGCCTCAAGTCCGCTCCCATGTGTGGCGCTGCCTGAGGCAGGTGTATCGTACAGCTGAGCGCTCTAATGCTTTACACTCATCCTGTGTCGTGTGTGGCCAGTATGGAACGCTGTTTCACCGCCTGGAGAAGTGTCCCACCTCTAAAGTGATATGGCTCGAAGTTCGACGTCTGCTGGGCCAGGATCAAACACATCCCTTCAGTCTGTCAAGAGATATGTTTGCTTCATCAATGGCTTCCCCCCTCCCACCCTCCCTCCATGCTCTGGTAGTTGCAATCGCTATGTGGACTATCCACACGATTGTCTTGGATGCCATCGCTGGATCCATCCCCACCCTCCCTGAAGCGGTCCACAGATTCCGGTCTCATTTGGTGGATCACTTTCAAGTGTGGATGTTTGGATATCTCCCACCGCGTCGCTGACAGCTGGTCTCCTCCTGGTTCCCAGTCTGGTTCATCAAATCAGACCCCTTCCTCCACACATGCTCAATAGTGGCTACGTCCCCTACACACGTTCCCTCCCCCTTCCCATAAGTGGCGTTCCCGCTGGCAACAAGAGATAGCATCGCTTCTCTGGGGTGCCTCCCCTGGTACTAAGTTTTGTCTCGTCTGAGTCATATTCGGAAGTGTCTGTCCCATGGTCGGCCTTCCCCACAATAAATTTATAAATTTAAATATTATTAGTAATAACATAGATTCAGTTATAGTTAGACTATCAGCATCCATTGTGAATTTCCATCTCAAGTATATTATTACAGAAGGCAATAATTAGAGAGACTCTCAGAGAGAAGAGTAGAGATCCGAGCGGTGATCTAGGGACAAAGGAAACCACAATTCAGGGATAGCTGCCAACTATATGTTAGGCCAAAAGAGACTGTCATCAGGGGATCTCAATGAAGATCAAGTGGACAAGAATATAGGGAACAAATCCTCACAAGTACAACTTATTAAGTATTTAATCAGAAAAACTGGCCAAAGCATTAAACTTATAATAGTTCTAACTCAACTACAGATAATAGTCTCCATACTATTATTGGATAATATATTCTTTACAACGCGAGGTGCACAAGAAAACTGAACCTGTGCATTAAAAAGGTTACTGGGTTGACAATCGATAATCAACCCTTAAGTAAATTTTTACAAGTTGATGCTCACTACAGGGGTAGTTGAGTAGAAGAATCTATAAATTATGTCGTATAAAGAATAGATGCGCAAGTTATGGACTGAGATCGCCACAGTGAATCAGAATGCCTTAAACTCAGCAGACCATCAGGAGTTTGCGGCCTTGGAAGAGCGAGTCACCAAGGTGGAGGAAGGAGTTGAAAACGTAGCCAGCTTTGGGAATGAGTTACTTGGCAAATTAAACTTGTTTAAGAGGAAAGAAGGAGACCTCGTCTGAGAGGTCCTATTCCTGAAAATGGAGTGTGAAGCAGATCACATTCATTTGAGAAAGCTTGGTGAGGAAGTGTGAATTTGATGAAAGAAGTAGAGGATTTGAAAGCCCACAGATGTGCATGTGAGCCTGATATGGCCAGTGATGCAGAAGAGGGAAGTCCCCAAACAATACTTGGGAATATGAATACCCTGAGAAATATGCCACCCACATTTAATGCTATTTTGGAGATGACGCCTGAAGTCACTCCACAAGTGAGCTGAGTAGCCAAACTGAGAGAATCGGCCTGAAATGACTCAGAGGAATTTAGAGCAACCCCAAAATTGCCCACATTCCATCTGGATAACGCCCCAGCGTTTTTCTGACTATTTAACATGACCATGAATGGATACAGAGATCGTCAAAAGGTGTTGACGGTCATGAACTGTTTGGACACAGACTTCCAGAACCTAGTGTTACCCCACTTGTAGGGGGATAGCTGGTCGTACGCCAAGGCTAAGGAAGCCATAATGAAGGAGTTTGGGAGTCTAACCCATATGTCAAAATGCAAGCAAAAATTTATGGGAATTCAATTCCATAAAGACGAGTCTCTTGAAAGCTTCACGGATTGATTTTACTAAGAGTCGCAGATCCTGGCTAGAGAAAAAGTGTTAGATGACTTTGATGTGAGAATCGCTTTACAAGCGGCCCTTTGGCCCTATTGTGATTTGAATCAAATGATGTCTACTGTATTGTGACCAAGATAACTACCTCACAAATGGTAGATAACCTGAAGATTTTGGGAGTGACGTTTGATGCCCTGAATAGAAGCTTCAAATCCAATATGGTCCAAAATCTTAATCCCACAAAGGGAAGCGAAGGAGCAAAGGAGACTTTTAACCAAACTGTGCCGGGAAATAAGCCCAAGGAATATAAACAGTTAAATAAGAAAGAGAAGGTCTGCTTCCAGTGTGGCGGGAAAGAACATTTTGCCGCACACTGCAAAAATCCAAAGGATCAAATTAATGTGGTCCAGGATAAAGAGACAGCAGTAGCCAAAGAAACGGGAAAAGGTCCCACTGCCTAGACAAGGAACAGTATAGAGCGGCGGAGGAACCTGTTCCTCCTGATATCATGAAAGAAGAGATAGATATTAGCGATCTGTTTGTAGATGACGAGCAGGATCAGCTATAGCAAGTGGTCAGCATGGATATAAATGCCGTGACCAGAGCCGGGGCAAAGAAGATCAACCCTGAGATAATCAAGGAAGTTGCCCGGCCATACGCCTGATAACTGGCGAGAAGATTTGGACCACTGAGAATTCTGATGAGTTAGCAGATTTTCAAAGATGAGGCCAACCTATCAATCCCCCTAGGCGCGATAAAGGAATCATTTCCTGAATTATCAGCGCAGATTATTCATGACCTAGATTTGGCTAATAACGCCATAATTCACTTAGTAAATACTCTATTAAAATACTCCAAGTGTACATATATAGATATTCAGGTGAATTGAGTGAGGGTGAGGGCGATTGTCAACAGCGGAGTGCCCATCAACATTGTGTTGAACAAGCTGGTGAAGAGGAAAAAGTTCTCCCCGGACTTGGAACACAAGAAAGAATATGGAACAGCTGGGCCAAACACCACCATTTCCTGTATAGCGTATAGTGCACTGCCACTAAAATTTAGGTCGTTGGTGGTATCTGCACCAGCGATAGTTTTGGTGAACCAAAACTATGATATCCTGATCAGAACAGAGTTTCTGCAGAATTATGGTTTTAAATTTAACTTTAAGGATAATACGTTGACCATCCTGGGTCAGATGTTACCATTGGTATACCAGAAGAATGGTGAAGTTCCATTGAACCAGAGAAATAACTTCATGAATCTGATATACAATGATGGCATTGTACCAATTGAATACCAATTAGTTGGTAGGAAGTGATGAGAGATGCTGGCGGAAATCCTAGAGAACCGGGGAATTCCACTAAGGATCAAGAAGATGAGAACCATACTGACCAGATCACAGATGATAGTTGACACAGGGTTGACTCTAGAGATTCTAGAGCTGTTGTATGGAGAAGTCAGAAGCCCCTGGAAGAAGACAGAGTGAAGCCATGGGTGGCTCCCAGGATAATCATGCTGGGCCATGGAGAAATATGAGTTCTCCTGGCAAATTTGAGTGAAAAAATGATGAAGATCAAAAGGAATCAAATCATTGCATTTATTCATTGAATCCCAATGGCAGAATTGAGACAATTCCATGATTTTGGGTCTCCCAAGGAAATGGGATTATTGGCTGGGGCTGCCAAAAGCATCAACATATTGGTTGATTGGGTGCAGCTTGCATATCTGCTGGAAGGGCAGAAAGAGGAGGTGCTCAAATTATTTGAGAGATATCATGAAGTGTTTGCTCAGGACAACCATGATTTGGGATGGGCATGAAATGTAGTTCAAAAGTTTGACACCGGGAAAATTACTAATAAGAATGAGACTGATATGAAGATTGAAAGCCACCGAAGTGGTAGTGGAAGATGAGATGAGCAAACTAGTGAGGCATGAGCTTCTAGTTTTATCGTCAAGTCCCTGGGCAAGTCTGATTCTGATTGTAAATAAAAAAGATGGATTGAATTGGGTGGTGATTGACTATTGAAGGCTGAATAAGATTACAAAGAAGGATTTGCATCCCCTACCAAGGATCAACGATGCGCTGGATCAATTAGGAGAAGAGAAGTATTTCTTTTCAATGAACCTAATCTCAGGATACTGGCAGATCGACTTTCCAGAAGAAGACCAAGAAAAATGTGCAATTATTACCACACAGGGGTTATACCAGCTGACAAGGATGCCCCAGGGTCTTTGCAATGCTTCAAGTGACGTTTCAGAGGGCCATGGATGTGATATTGAGCGACCTGAAGTTGTCATGCATCCTGGTATATCTGGATGATATCAATGTGTTCAGTAGAACGTTTACTGAACACCTCCATCACTTGGAAGAGGTTTTTAAGAGACTGTCCGCGACTAACCTGAAGATCAAGACAAGGAAGCGCCACTTTCCTAAGAAGGAGCTGGAATACCTGGGATTTGTGATTAACGCAAGTGGATTGCAGCCGCAACCCCAGAAGATAGCAGCTATAGAGCGCATGACTGTGCCAAAAAGTGTCCAAGATATCCAAGCATTCCTTGGGATGGTCAGATACTACAGAAAATTTATTCAGGACATCGCCCAGTTAGCTGAGCCTTTGTTTCATTTACTAAGGGATCCGAAAAAAAATTTGTATGGAATGAAGAGGCCCAGGAATCCTTCAATGTGTTACACTGGTATATGATAAATTCGCCAATCTTGAAATATCCAAATTTTGATCGGGAGTTTATTATTCAAACTGATGCTTCAATGACGGCGATTGGCGCCTACTCAGACAAGTAGATGAACTTGGGGACGAGCATCCAGTGGCATATGTGAGCTAGACACTCTTAGCCGCTGAGAGGAATTAAACCGTTACTGAGTTTGAATGCCTTATGGTCATTTACGCCTATAAGCAGTTTTGGGTGTATGTCCACGGAATGCACTTTAAGGTGGTGACAGACCACTCTTTGCTGCGTTGGCTGCATAATTTACTGGAACCTGAAGGACGACTGGCCCAATGGGCACTTAAGCTTCAGGCTTGTGATTATGAGATAGTCCACTGGGCGGGGGCTTCTCACCAGAGCGCGGATGGCTTATAGCGGTTACCAATGGTCCAGTTCGTATACCTGCAGGTGGATGAGCTATCCCAGAGAATGGTTGAAGGAAGAATTGAGGATGTGCCTCGAGAAATCTAAGGTGCGCTTTAAAAAGCAATGGAAAACATTGAGACTGTGGATGGACAAGTATTCAAGATGATAAATGGGAAGGGGCTATTATTCCCAAAACCGTCAGAAAGAGCAGCAATAGTTCAAGCAGCTCACAAGGTTGTTGGGCATGGAGGCCTGAGAAAAACAACAGACCATATTCGCCAGTATTATTGCTGGGAATCAATTAACTCTGATGTCGCAGATCATCTGGCTTGTTGCGTGGAATGCCAGCTGCATAAACCACACAAGAATACAACTGGATATCGACTGGTCCGACCTGTATTTGCATGGCACATGGTGTCCATTGATGTGATGGGACTGCTGGCGATGAGCACAGGAGGAGTCAAGTACATCATAGTAGCTATTGACTATCTGACGAGATGGGTCAAAATGAAAGCCCTAACCAGAGTTGACGCTACCAGTACTGCGAGGTTCATCCTGGATCAAGTAGTATACCGGTATGGATGTAAAAAGTCCTACTGAGTGATAATGGGACCAACTTCACATCTCATGTGATCCTGAGGCTAAATGAAGTAAATGGCGATCTGAGGAGTCATGTCAGTACCATACCATCTGGAGAAAAACGGACTGGTAGAATGGGTCAATGGAACGCTGGCCACAATGCTGAGGAAGCTAGTTTGAGGGAAAATTTCTGAATGGGGAACGTACCTGAGTTTGGTGATGGTTGCCTACAACATAAATCATCATACAGTGACAGAAAAACACCGTTTGAATTACTTTATGGGAGGAAAGCCGCATTGCTAACAATATTATATTTGGTAGTAGAACCTACATTGGGGATGAGTACTGAACAATACTTGAATGACTGATGAGTATCCTGATTGATATGCAATCTCAAGCATTCGATACAACCTTGAAGAAAAGGATACAAGTGAAACCAATGGATGATAAGAGCTGAACGGCATTGGAAGAATATCGAATAGGGGAAAGAGTCACCTATTGCAATACACATGGTTTTTGAGGAAGAAACAAATTGGATGCGTTGTGGTCAGGTCCATTCAAAGTAATCACCAAGATGGCAACCAATGCTTACTCCATCAAGAATCTCTTGGATGGAAGAGTAGTAAATCGAGTCCACACTAAGTATAATAAAGCATTGAATTAAAGAAAAAAATAAAAGAGTTCCCAAAGGACTGATGAACTATTAAGTTGGTCATGTCCAAATGATTAGGTCAAGTCTGAAAAAAGGACCTCTGAACCAATATAGATAGTCAAGTCCGAAAAAAGGACCTCTGAACCATGGAAAACGTGTAGGTTTAAGTGCCAAGGACTCAGTTTGGGGGAAAAGATGGACCTCTGAATTGATTCAAGGTCAAGCCCCATAAAAAAAGAGAGAGAATAAAAATAAAAAATCAATTAAAGTTTTATTGGAAAAAAGAGCTAATATATTTTTATAATTTTTATTTTTATTGGTTGTCCTCAGTATGAGAATGATTCCGCCTATGTCACCTCTTGGGGGAGGGAGGATGGATTGTGGTAGGAAGAAAAAGCCCATCAAACTCAATATGCGATCAGACACTTTCAAGGGTGAGACCTACACAAAACCACGTTCGTTGTGTGGATGCCAAGCCCTTAGAAAACGTGACTAGGGGAAGGGAAATTGATATTTCAGAAGAAGCCAATCACAAAACCCTGGAGCAGGGGGGAACAGCAATAGAGGAAGAAACAATCAGAAAATAACTCAATTAATCCAGATAAGGCACCAGTACCAGAAGATTTGTCTTGAGCACCTGCCGATGGGCCTCATCAAGGACACTGGACATGTGAGCCAGCAGCGAAGAAGGAATACTTGAGGGGGTTGTCAAATTATGCCCCCAATTAATGCCATCAATGGAAGAAAGTGATGAGAAGCTCAAGTGAAGAGGTAGTTTTGTAAAGAGCATATTGCATCTTGCAAACGATGACTATGGGCTTCATGGAAGCTAAAGCTGAATGACCAATTGAAGCCAGGAGAGGCTGGAAGCTTCATCAACCAACTTAAAGGAACTTGGCCAGAAAAGCGGAGAGCATAAGCGGCAGTATCCTGATCTAGAAGGTTGTCCAGATCAGAGGGATCCAGCACTATTGTCAACGCCTCAGTGTCTTGGGCCCAGAGTTCAGCATAGGGGAGCTCGAAGTGTATGCTGTTCCCAATTGATAGCTCAGAAACCACCACAACGGGTTGTAGAATTGACTGAGTCAGAAGAGGTACTAAGGGAGCAAGTCCAACCCAGCTATGAACGAATGATCCAGAGCGACTGGCATGATCTCTGGAGCATTGACAATGACGTTTGGAGCATCAGCAAAAGGAGCCAAATCCAGGAGGGTTTTGAAGTTCAACTCAGGAATTGACTGCAAAGGAAGAGTCAGCCGAGAGTTGTTTGAAACAATGGCCAGCCTGGTTTTGGATGGATTGGTTACCATTTCCGGTAATTTGACAGAAGGACTAGCCACTTGTGCCAGACTAGGCGTATAAGTCCTGGAAGGACCATAGAGGAAGTTCTGTTGAGCATCCCGACTCATCTTATGGAAGAGGTGGAGGTCCAGATCTGACAGACTGTCAAGGAGCTGCTGGTAGCGGGATTCTGAATTTGACATATGAGCAGGACTAGAGGGGGATGTCAGACTTATATAGAAGTGACATTATGCACTTTATAATCCATTAGGCTCCAATTTCAGGGAAATTAATCTCAAAAATAATGAGATAAGCTTTCTGAGGGAAGAATTAAAAATGACTTACAGCCAAGAGGTTATGAGCAAAATAATGAGGGCGAATAGAAATAAGTATTCTTAATCAAGCCATGAAATGAACATCGATGGCAAGAGTCTCCTGTCTAGGATGAGGAGAGAATCAGGAATTCAAGGACTCTGGACCAGAAATCCTGAATATAACAGCAGGTCATATATCCTGATGGGGGGAAACCAGATCCCAGGAATAATATCGTCATAAGTAAATTGATCAGCCCAGAATGACAAGAGGTCATGGGGACCACGTTCTGAGTAGGTGGTAGCGAGGAGGAAAAGAAGGAATGTAATATGGTGAAGGTCATCCCAAGCAGCGTTGAGTATTGATGAGTGTACTCCACTTGAACCAGTGAAGTATTTGACCAGGTGTTTGAAGTGGTGTTCTCATGCCCCAGTCCTTTTCTCGCTGGAAATCTAGGCAAGAGGGTAGATGTGTTGGGATTTAGCCCATATTCCCATCCTGCTAGATTACCTGGTGTCGCTAGGGGAAAATTCCCTAAAGCAAAGTGAATCGAAAATTAGTTGGCCTGAATTTCAGAGGAACTACATTCAGGATATTTTGGGATATTCGCCTGGTCATATCCATTGGGGATCAATCCGGATGAATACCTAATATCTTATTGGGCGGAGTGGCTGACAAAATAGGGGCATTTGATAGTGATTAACTATCAGGTATAACAATTGGGATTGGTCATGTTTCATCACCAACTGATTGGGAATGAGTAGTGAGTTGCAAGGTGAGTGATGCCACCTGCAACTAGTGAATCGATCAGTTGTTAGAGTGACCTGCCATAATGGGTAATAAGTCCCATTACCAAAGCAGGTCGCTAGCCAATTAGGTTAGGTTTTCTTAGATCGAGAGGAAAATGTTTAGACACGTTTTCTGACTCCTTCCATCTGAGGTCTCAAGGATATCCAATGATGGAATCTTAGCCAGGATGGGGAAGACCATCACTGCCAAGACGAGGAAGGGTGATTCAATGGCAATGGCTGCCATTTCATCGAAGAGGTATCAACTGAGGGTTAGATGGCTGAATCCCCTACTATATATTTCCCTAGGATTCACCATAATAAAAACATTAAAAAACACATACATTTTTTTAGTACTAGATGGTCCCAACCCAAGGGGGATTCATCGATGTTTATTGAATTACGCCTGGGCTCCTATGAGCCTGAGGCGAGGGAAGGGGAGGGAGGAGGCATCGAGAAAGGGAGGGGGTTTGCGCGCCAGAGCCGTGCTGCAGTGACAACTGAGCGGGGGAGGGTTGGCGACATAGTGCAGACCTTCAAAGCCATCTCAAAGTGTACCCAAAAGTGGGTAATCATGTGTGGAAGGGTCCACACCTGCTGGTCAAAGGCAGCACGAAGGAAGGAGTTATGGATGGTCCAGATGGCTGTGGCATAGGCGAGGACATGGAGGGGTCGGTGGCAACCAGGCAATGTCTGCTCAAACATAAGGTCTTGCACAGGGTGTCTGGACCAGGGCTGAGCATGGAGGAGCGCGCGGGCCTTTGGACAAAATGCGGCGACACCTGGACAGGTGAAAAAACGATGGAGGTGGGAGTCAATAGGCTCCACACAGCGGGGGCAGCTTCGGTGCTGGAAGGTAGGGCCAGTCCGGTCTCCTGTCCTGTATGAACAGTGGAGCACCCTCCATAAGGTGTTGGACACCTTTGCTGACAGGATGGGGTGATAGACGTCCTTCCACAATTCCTTAAGGTCAAATCTCACGGAGGGAGGGAGGAGCTCAAGGAGTCTTGGGCGGATGGGAGGACGATCTTGGGGGTTGAGGCGAGTTGTGACAACTTGTCCATTGTGCACAATTGCATGGCGACGGGGGCTGAGGCCAGGGCCTTCCCTTCTGTATGGGAAGGCATGGTGGATCCGCGCGCCTACTCGTTTCAGGGCAAGGAGAGCCTGGTTCCAGTAGGGGGATGAGGATGGTTTTAGGCGATGGCCTGGGTGGCTTGTGAGCCACTCCCCTAATGAGGTCAGAGATGCTCTAGGAAGACCCAGAGCTGCTGACACTGACTGGCGGAGGGCGGGCGCCCATTGGGGCATGGGGGTCGCGTCCCAGCAGACAATTGGCCATAGGAACTTCAGGAAGATTGTGGTGGCGTGGGATCGTGTGTCCAGAAGCCCTAGGCCCCCTTCATTGCAGGGTCGGGAAATGGTTGAGAGGGCCATTGATGGATGGTTTGAGCCCCAGATCCAACAGCGGAGGATTACATTGAGCCGCGTATAAAAGGCATCTGTGAATGGGCAGACATAAGCTAGGAACCAGACTTTGGAGAGGAGTAACACATTGGCCATCAGAGCTCGACCCTGGGGGTGATGTGCCGCCGGTTCCAGCTGGCAATCCTGGAGATAACTGCTGCGAGGAGCAAGTCCTAATTGTCTTTAAGCGCAACTCATTGTTGGTTGGTGAGAACGACCAGGTGACGGAAGGTACCGCGCTCAGATTCAATACCAAATGGTGGGGGGATGGTGGGGGAGCTGACCTGTACAACTGTTGTCTTGGAGGTGTTGACCATGGCGTTGGACGCCTTCGTGTACCTCTCAATGGTCACAGCAGTTAGGGCAACATCCCCAGGGCAGCCAAATGCAATGGCAGTGTCATCTGCAAATGCCATGGTGCGTATGGGGGCTTTACCTGGGACCAGAATCCCTGTTAGCTTGTCCTGTAAGGAGGCCAAGAGGGGGTCAAGGGTGATGTTAAAAAGGATAGGGCTCAGGGGGTCCCCTTGCCGGAGACCTTGTCCAACTGGTACTGCCACTGTAAAACCCATTGGCGCCAGGACTCTGGTGTGGAGCTGGTCATAGAGCGCTGATATCCAGCGCCTAGCTGCGGGTGGGAGATGGAAGCGGGCCAGGGAAGCATCAATATACTTCCAGGCTACCCGATCATATGCTTTCTCCGTATCCAGGAGAGCCACAAAGCCATTCACCTTACGAGAGTTAGCAGTCAAAGTCACGTGAAGGTCATTATAGTTGTCCCATAACGACCTCCCCGGAATAAAACCGTACTGGGATGGGGAGAGGCGAGGTGACACCCATTTGGTGATGCGGTTGGCCAGAAGCTTCGTGAAGAGCTTGTGGTCTGTGTTGATCAACGCTATGGGGCGCCAGTTCGCCAGGTTCTCACGGTCTGACTTCTTGTGAATGAGGGTCGTGATTGAGCCTCTGGAGTCGGGGAGGACCTCGCCATTCACCAAGAGTGCAGCGAAGAGGTCGCGGAGGGTTCTGGCTATCACTGCAGGTTCCAGAAGGTACACCTCAAAGGGTATTCCGTCTGGGCCTGGGGCTTTAAGCCGTGGGGATTTCAGAAGGGTTTCCATCACCTCCTGGATGGAAATAGGCGCCAGTAGAGCCTCATCAGCCCGTGAGTCAATGGGCGGCTCTGGAGCCCGCCACAGGAAGTCTTGGATGTCCGATGGGTCCACCTGGGTGGCATGGAAGAGTCTGGAGTAGAAGCGGTGTAGTTCCTGCGTGATTTCCTCCTTATCTGAAGTGGTTGTAGTGCCAATCTTCAGTGCAGTAATATCCTGCGCTGTTGACCGAACTTTCTGTTTCTGAAAGAAGAAGCGGGTGGGGCGTTCCCATTGAGCATAGTAACGAGATGTTGTAAAGTTTGCTGCCCGTTCTTCCTGCAGTGTGAGCTCCAAGCGGAGTGCTTCCTGCGCCGCTTCCCAGTCTTCCAACCATCTGGGAGAGGGCGAAGGCTGGCAATTTCGCTCTAGATTTTTGATTCTGGCTTCCGCCCTTTTGACTCTGGCGTGAGCTGTAGTCATCTGGGCTTTGGCACAGGTGTAAGCAACGCGGGTGATGCCCTCCTTGGTCACCGCCCATCTAGCCTTGTGGTCAAGCAGGTGGGGTGGGGGAGGTGAGAGTCTCCCGGATGGTCATAGACAGCTTCTCCTTAGTGAAGGGGTTGTTGAGAAGAGCTGGGGCAACCCCTAGGCCAGAACCTACGTGACGGTCTAAGTGTGGTGGTGAGGACAACGGTGAGTGACCTGTGATCACTCAGATGGTTGTCACGAGAGATGGGAGAGGAGACGCGGCCAATTAGCAGGGGGCCAATCAGTGCCATATCTATGCGTGACGCTGACTGGAAAGCTCCTCCATCATACTGGATCCTAGTCATGCAACCTAGGCCAGACGCGGAGGGTGGAAGCGCATCTATAAAGCCACTCAGGCGAAGGAAATCCTGGAGGCGACTTGATCCAGGGCGTTCCTTTGCTGCAGGGGGGTAAGAGTCATGGACGCGACTTATGGTTGTGTTGAAATCTCCTAAGAGGACTGTTTTCCGTGGGAGATTGAGTTGGATGAGCTCTTCCAAGAGCCGATTTTGCTCCTGACCTGCATTAGGCAGGTAGATGCTTGCAGCGAAGAAGGAGAAGTCAGGAATGATGAGTTTGGCCATTATGAGGCGGCCACCTAGATATTGTGAAAAAGAATGGGTTTTAACCTGTGGATTCAAAACAATAAGGGCGGCATGGTTTGTCCAGAAGGAGTTGCCTCCAAACTGTTCATTCCATGCAGATTGTTCGTGGGGGAGGATATGAGGCTCCTGGACAGCAGCGATGTCAATTTGTGCTGACCTGAAGTTTCAGAGGAGGCGGGCTCTCCGCTTAAAGTCCCGCAACCCATTTGCGTTGATGGATTGCAGGGCCAGGGTGCTGCCATGGGGACTCATAGCTGTTCCCCTACCATGTCCTGGGGGGTTGCCAGCGCTTAAACCTGCTGCTGTGAGGCGGCTAGTTTTGAGTCCTTTAGCTTGACTATTAGCTGCAATCCGTGAGGAGCGTCGAGGGTTCTGAGGGGAAGGAGAGGGTGGGGGGCGGAGGACCCAGTAAGCCAGCCTAGGATGCTGCCCCCGCTCCGTTTCAGGGGAAGGACCTGAGGGTGCTCAATGGTGACCTCCGCGGTGTCCCCATTTGATGAGTCTGAGTCCATATTCACTTCCTCCAACACTGCAAAGGATCCGCGCGAAATGGACTGTGGGGTTGGGGTAGGACTCTTTGAGGTGGCACTTCTACTGCAGGCCGCGGGTTGCCAGTCCATGCTGGTGGGCATAGCTCCATTGGGAGCTGAGGGTTGATGCGATAAATCGCTGGTGGAGGTTGGTGGGGGTGCCGCGAAGCCCAGAGTAGGGTGGCTGACGAGGGGCACCCTGTGGGAGATGCCTTGCGCTTGGTGAGAGAGGGAGTTGACTCTGGGAGATTAGAGGGGGTGCCCATTGGAAGGGGGGCATGAGCGCGAAGGTATCCCATACCAATAGTGGTGTTATTTGTTTCAACTGCTAGGCGTAAGGCCTCAGGGGACAGGTCTTGAACGGGAACCCATTGTGTGGGTTGTGGAATTGCTGCTGCAGCCACGTGGGATCGTTTTTGCCTGGTTTAGGCCCCTGGGTGGTGGCTAAGAGGGCTTGTTTTCGAGCTGTGCAGGCACTATACAAGTGTCCAAGGGCGTTACACCATGAACACCGGGGGCGCGCCTGATCAGGGTCGACAAAAAAGATCTCAGGGCATGCCCCAACTACCGCCACAAAAGGAATAATCTCAATATTGCGGGATACAGTGGGGGAGGGGATGAACGACGCCCTAGCAGTGCGAGCTCTTTGAGTGGGAGCATAGTAAGAGGGGACGCTAAAGTCCACTGAAAGAACAGACCCAAACTACATTAAAACACGATGGAGTGCCAGTTAAAGAGACTCAGGATCAACAGTCGTTGGTAGGTTGGAAAAAGTAACCCATGAAATTTTCTCCAGGTGAGAGCGTGTGCGGGAGATGCGAAGAGATCCGCGTGGAATAATGACCTGGATGGTAGGCAGCATGGTCAGCAAGGGCAGCTTCAGTGAAGCCCACATCGATGTAGTGGCCCTCCACTGATTCATGGATGGTGGTGTTAAGTGGGGAATGTCTCCGCAATCGCTGCAAAGTATGAGAAGTAATCCTCTGTATAAAATTCAACAGGGTTATGCCCATAATAAAGGCGAATTGCGTGGGAGAGGGTTGAGCGAGGTAGAGCTTTTTGCGCTCTAGTTTCGGCCCATTTCTTCTTAACATCAGCAATAAACGCCACTTCATGGGGATCAGCTTTGGGTAGCGTTGGTGCCAGAGGTTTTTGCCACGCCCCAGTGGCTCCTTTGGTACGTTTGTGTTTGCTTTGGGCTGCAATTGCGGGTTGAGTGTGAGCTGGTGGTTTGGACAAGTTTGCGGAATTCCCTTGTTGCTGAATGTTACAGCAGTTGCTGGCGTCATATTAAATTGAGGGGTGGTTTGTTGGGCCTCGCTAAATTGGGGAGGCACATCCAGATTGGAATTAACTCCAGCCAATTGGGAGGAGGGAGATATTTCATCACCATCCCAATCTATTTGGGTAAATTCAGCCCGAGTATTTGCTGTGATTTCGTGGGCAAAACTCACTGGATGATTGGTGAATTGGTCGTTTTCAGCATATGGAGATAAAATGCCGACTTGAGAAGTGCCGATTATGGGGCTTAAATGGGACGGGTGAGATTGGAACTGGTGTGAAGTTCCAAAATCTGAACCATTCAAATCCCCATTGGGAAGAGTAGATTGTCCCAATTTGGTGCTTAGTGAACCAGAATGTGCGGCTAATCCAACTTTACATCCGAGGGTTTGGGGGCCAGGTAATTGTTGGGCCTCGCTAAATTGGGAAGTCCCATCCAGATTGGAATTAACTCCAGCCAATTGGGAGGAGGGCGATGTTTCATCACCATCCCAATATATTTGGGTAAATTCAGCCCGAGTATTTGCTGTGATTTCGTGGGCAAAACTCATTGGCTGATTGGTGAATTGGTCGTTGAAAAACACATACATTAAATACCATCTTTTAGTATAATTAAATATTATTATTAATATCATAGATTCAAATATAGTTAGATTATCAGCATTCAGTGTGAAGTTCCATCTCAAGGATATTATTGCAGAAGGCAATAATTGGAAGACTCTCAGAGAGAAGAGTAGAGATCTGAGCGGGGATCTAGAGACAAAGGGAACCACAATTCAGGGATAGCTGCTGACTGTGTGTTGTACTGAAAGAGACTGTCATCAGGGAATCTTGATGAAGATTGAGTGGACAGTAATATAGGGAACAATTTCCTATGAGTACAACTTATCAATTATTTAATCAGAAGTACTGGCTGAAGCATTGGGCCTAATATTAGTTCTAACTCACCTATGGATAATAGTCTCCATACTATTATTGGATAATATATTCTTTACAACGTGAGGTGCACGAGAAAACTGAACTTGTGCAGTAAAATGGTTACTGTGTTGATGACCAATAATCAACCCTTAAGTAAATTTTTACACGCAATCAGCAAAATATTTTGAAATGGTGACAGATTATGTTCACTATGAACTGACATTGAAGGATTCATCAGCAGGCTGAGTCACTGTTGGTTCAACCTCAAATGCCCAAACTGAGACTTGACAACATTTACAACGGTTGGTATGATGGCATTTAGTCCAACAAGCAGCAGGAATCTCCCAAGGCCACCTCATGTCAGGGCAGTCCCAATTGGTTGGGAACAGGCTCAGGATGCCCAACCCGCCCATGCCCAGTTACTGGGCTGTTTTTTGGTTAAAAGCATTGTGTCAGCCATAATACCTGATTGGCTAGAAGGAAGATTCAAAATGTTGCTGATGGTGTCCAATGCTGCTACCTGCACATCAGGGATCATCCCCAATGATTATGGGAGGGGGTTAATTTTGATGATCGAGGTGTTGACTGAATAAATACTGTCAGTGATTCTGGCTGATGAGTCAATTTTCATTCCTTTTGTACTATGTGGATCCTGATAATCGGGCTCATTTCCAATCTTTTTCAGACTGATTGACTTCATTTCAGCAATTTTGGTGAAGATTTCCCTGATCAGGCATACAAGTTTGTGAGAGGTGAATGTGGGCACCTGGGGAGGAATCTGAAGAGTGAGAGATGTTACCCAGCGCTCGTCTACCATGTGGGCGAGATCGCCCTGGGTGACAAGGGGTACAGCCACCCTCTTCAGAGCCTTTTTCTCGGAAATGGGAAGAGGGCCTGATCAACACCCAGGGGACGTTCCCCTGGACTTACAATCACTGTGAAGTTCTTTAATGAACATTTAAGGTCTGACTAGTAAAGGCAACTGGATGTTCTTCACTATCTTCTCCAACTTGGGATAACACAGCCCCCACTGCTGTTAGGGTTGCTTCAGTTTGAATGATAAATTTACAAACAAAGTCCAGGTATTGAAGAACAGGTGCTCTCAATAGGCTGATCAGAGTTGGTCAAATGCATCTTGGTAAGCTGGAGTCCAGTCAAATGGGACTATATCTTTAAGTAGATAGAAAAGCGACCCCCCAAGTTGTGAAAAATTGGTGATAATTTGGTGATAGTATCTGATCATGCCTAGGAAGCTTGAATATCGTGCTTGGATTTGGGCCTTTTAATTTTGGAGATGGCATCCAGCTTAGAGGGTTGGGGCTAAAGACTCACTTTTTCAATTACAAATCTGAAATTTCTTTTTAGTCTTTGAAGAGCTGGCATATTCTGGGCTTGATTTTTAGGTTTGCAGCTGCTAGCCTTCTGAAAATCTCCTCTAAGTGTTACAGGTGGTCGTCAAAAGTGTGGCTGAAAACGTTGATATCATCAAGGTACACTAGTACACTTGACAACTTCAAATCTCCTAGGATTGTGTCCATTTCCCGTTGGAATGCAGTTGGGGCATTGCAGAGAACTAGAGGCATTCTTGTCAGCTGGAATAGCCATCTTGGGTTATAATTGCACATTTCTCGCGCTCCTCTTTGGGAAGATCTATTCGTCAATATCCATTGATAAGGTCCAGTACCAAGAAGTACTTCGCACCCCTAGCCTATCAAAGGCATCATCAATTTGTGGAAGAGGGTATGAGTCCTTGTTTGTGTTGCTGTTTTAACTTCAGATAATCAATGTCTACTTGTTTGATTCCATCCTTTTTCTTCACTATTAAAATTGGTGCTGCCCATGGACATTTAGAAGGTACTAACATGCCACGATCGAGCAGTTCCTTAATCTCCTTAGATACAGCTTCTTCTGATAATTTTGAGCATCTAATCGTTCTTAATCAAATTGGTTTATGATCTTTAGTATCAATTTTGTGAGTAACACCCTTAGCACATCCCAAGTCAAAATCATCTTGTGCAAGTATTTACTGATAATAGGTAATAACTCCTGAGCTTGGCCTTTCTTGGAGTTGGTCAGATTTCTTAAATCGGCCTTAAGGACAACATTATTTATGCTGAGTAGTTTCTAATTGAGGAGCCCTAATTTGACAAAAGTTCTGAACTCATGGATTGAAAGAAACCTTAGAGATAGGGAACAGATGCTGACATACTATTTGTTTGATGTCACTTAATGGAGATGGGCCAATTTTTCAGGGTTGACAAAAGATATGTATTTCTTTATGGTTGGGAATGATAATACCAGGAGCAATGTTTAAGACAAATCGAATTATAAACCATGGTTGAAATAAACCATAAAATACTTCCAGGATTTAAATTGTTAGTCCAGTTGGGACAATTACTTGTTCTCTGGATAATATAGTGATGCTCTATTTGATCAAAGTGGAATGCCATTTGACTCATTGATCTGAGTGGGTAGTGCTTTTATCTTTGACTGCACTTTGACAAACTCAATCAGGATGACTCCATCTTTGTAGTCCAGATTTATGAATAGTCTGGATTTCTTTTTCTCAATTGCCCTATCCCGGTTATAGTAAAGTGGAATAGCCTGGCCAAGAATGGTGAGAGTATTGTCCTTATGATTGGTAACAACTCTATATCTCCTTACGAAATTAATCCTGATTAGGATATCATAGTTCATATTTGGCAACACTATGGCAGGTGCTGTTACTACAATGGATACGAATCTGAGAGCTAGGGTACTGTATGCGCCCAGCAATTTAGTTGCATGCGCTCCAGCTGTGTCATATTCCTATAGTGGGCAACATTGGGCGCAATTTTTAGTTTTTTAACCAACTTTGTAATGACTATATTACTATGAGCACCATTATTGACAATGGCCCAATCTCACATCATGTTTACTGCTATGTCCACATAAGTGCATTAAGAGTAGTTTTCAGAGGTATTGTATGAATGCTGTGATTGCTGCCCGATTCCAAGTGTGATTTCAGGCTTGAGCAAATATTTGGGAATTTATCTGCTAAGGTCTTCATGGAAATAGCTACTTGAACGTTGTTAAGCTTAGATAGGTCAGTTGAACATCTGGGTTGGAGGTCTAAACCCTGATCAGTAATCTTCTTTCCATAAGGTTTTGATACCTCTGCTTGAGCTTCTTTGGTAATTTTCAAGGGTTTAGTTGCTTTTGCTGTAGCCCAAGTAGTGTCCATCATGACATCATTAGCCACAATATGGTGAAGGTTATTTTTGGCAACATTTTTGGTCCTAAGGAGCTCACCAGGGTCAGGTGGAATGGTTTATACATCGGTGGAGTTAGAGCATTCCACCTCTTCTCCACCTGCTCTTTTCCCGCCTCACTGTCCCTGTTAGTTTCTAGAATAACGTTGACCCCAAGTTTTTTGTTGGACCATCTGTAGCATTTACTAGCAAAGTGCCCCTTTTGACCACAGTAGTGGCATGTAATCAGCTCTTTTTGCTGCTTTTGCTCAACTTTTTGGTTATTAGTTCAGAAAATTTTCCCTGGTCAGACATAGTGTTGCTTTTTGGGCCCAAAAATTAGGGTTTGCTGATCCTTTGCCCGATTAGGAGTATTGAGATTGTGTGAACAGCTTCTCATGTAATTAATAAGTTTTTTAATTCCAAGCTTCCATTGAATACAAGTATCATGCAATTGTGCAGTTCAAAGAAGGGCATAATTGCGTGTTCCATTGCAATCTTAGAGTTAAACTTATCTTTAGCATTGCACCCACACAAAACTTATGCCTCATGGTAAAATCTGTCTGAAAAGTCCTTAATAGTCTCATTCTGTTTCAATTTAATATTAAGAAGCTCTCTTTTTTGGGTTTTTATTTTTTCAGGCCCTCCAAACTGTTTAGTTACTTCAATTTGGCATCCATATAGGACCAATCATCGCCCAAATATGGCATAACAAGGTCATAGCTATGGGCATCAAGCGAGTTAATTAGTGATGATCCTTTTGCATGATTTGATGCTCCATTATTGCTTTTTCAAATAGCTTGAGAAAATATTGAACGCTCCCATCCTTATCATAATTTGGTAAATTCAGTGGTTTGGAGTCATCTCGCCCTGTTTTGGGAATAGGGGTTGTAATTCTCCTTGAACGTCTTGGGGTATCATTGCTCATAACTGGCCCTCTTTCCCAGTGGGGAGTATCTGGATTTTAGGTTACTGCCATGATTGTAGGCATAGAACGGAGGTTTAAAATGTCAGCAGCTGCATCAGTGTCAATTTCTGAAAATTCAGTCTCATGATTTTGCTCTGAACTACTGAATTCTGATGTCTGCTTTCTGGCCCAAAGTTGTTATTTCAAACTTCTTGGCCAAATAGGAAGAGCTTTTTCTTATTTCTCTTTTGCCAAATCTGGGTGAGCATAAGCAGCTTTGTTTTTTGAGTTTATCATGCTTTTCTTTTGGTATAGCTTGATTGGACGTTATGCTTTTAATGCTTTTGGTCATACTATCTACTCAGGAATGTGCAGTTAATAATTGTATTCTGAGTTCCCAAATCTTCTGAGTAATTTCAGTATTTCTGGCCTGCAATCTTGACACAACCGTCCAAATAAAAAGAAAATTCCTTGTTTTTCAAGGCATCATCCTCATCCCTATTCAGGGTGACTAATTTTGCTTCATGAGCTCCCACCACTGTGATAAGATTTTGGGAATAAAAGGTACCAGCTTTGGGTCCCCCCTTGGGTTGGGACCATCTAGTACTAAAAAAAAAAAGGTACCAGCTTTGGGGACTTTTCTTTCTCGTTGCAATCACTATTGCAACCTATTCAATTCAAGACTGAATCTAGTTTGATAATCTCACAGAGGAGATTAGTCTGCACCCATGTCAGGGAGCAGTTGGGCAAGCAAGGTAAGGGGGAGCAGGTGGAAGGCCCACGGCCTCCAACGTTTGAAAACGCCCCATAGAATCTGGCAAAATAGACAAAAATCTTAAAAAATTGGTGGTCACAATTTCCCCAGAGATAATCGCGTGGCAAGCACGATGCAACCAGTACATCAACACGCCACACTCCCAGCCACTTAAATCGGTGGAATTTGGAGTCCATGTGTATCTGGACATCCAAAAAATGGCCTTATGGGAAAAATTTTGTGAAGATGTACACAAAGTTTTCCTGACCACGGTGTACATTGCACCTCACTCCATGTCACGCAGTTGGCTGGACCTAGGTTTTGAAAGCAAAAAAGCAGCAGACAAGGCTGCAGCAGTTTCGCATAGTGGTCGACCTCCCTGAAGGGGCAATGGGTCATTGAAACCAAGTGCACCAGATGGACAAAATCAAACCAAATTATCCTCACGTTTGACTTTTTGCCTACTACGGTAAAACGTGACATCTTGGAACAACACCTGAAAGATGGTCTCGCCGTATATGGCGAATTACAATCTTTCAAATAGCAACGCTTCACGCTGATGCCACACCTGTGCACCGGCAAAGCCATCGCAGTTCTGACCCCAACTGAGGAGATCGCGAAGGACCTAACCCAGATCCCACACTCCACTTTTATTGATATTGCAGGGCATACCACCCACCCATTCTGGGTGACCGTGGACAGCGCGCCCCCCATTTGCACCCACTGTGATGCGTTCGCCATAAGGTGCATGCATGCCCCATCAAGGAGGGCATCACATTCCAAGAGCACCCCTCGGCGGCCATGGCCAGTGGAGAGGCACACTACAAACCAACCGCAAGCACCAAGGAGGCTTTCCCGTGGGGAGCACAAGGCTGCTAACTATTGGTAAAGCCTATCTCCCCGCAGGAGTGGAAGAAGGCCAAGCAGGCCTGTAGGGCCGCAGCCAAGGAAGCGGCCAAGGCCGCCACCGCTATCCCATACTCACAATGCCAGGAGGATATGGAGACCTTTGCGGCAGAAGCAACTCAGGAATCCATCATCCAATCAGATTGGGAATCCCATGCTGAGCGGGCCACTAAATCTGAAGATCTGATGGGAGATTCGTTCTCACCCAATCGTTGCACCCAAGCTCCAGTTGAAACTGACTTAAGACCTATCCCAACTGAAGAAAATTTTTTTGACCCGCTCGACGGTGCACCAAACTCATCTGCACCACAAAAAATTCGTCCAACATCGAGAAAACAAAAAGCGAAAAGCCAAAGCCAATGTGACTCTTTCTGCAAAAATCAACAAAAACTCTGATAGTGTTGCTGCTAACACCCGCACTGCTGTGAAAGCCTGTGGGGACCAAGAAGAGCTGGTGGGCCTGGGGGCCCACCCCTCACACCTAAGGTGCAATGGGGGAAACCATCACTCTAGGGACGTTGAATATCGCTGGACTCAAGGCCTCCCCATCCCGGGCTAGGAAACTGAGTTTTTTACAACACAATTTACCCGTGGATATCCTGGCCATCCAGGAGTCCCACTGTCCATGAGGTTCCGAGGAAGCATGGAAAACAATGCTCCTCCTATCCCTATCCTTTTGGTCAATAGCTCTGTGAGGTGCTAATTCAGAAAAATAATTTTTTCAAATTCACATCTTCAGAAACATTCCTAAATGGCTGAGTGCTCGTTGTCACCTTCTCGTGGGCTGACGTTGCACATGCAATCGTCAACATCTATGCCCCAAATAGTGCACACGAGCGTCAGGAATTTTTCTCAGTGGTCAAATCCCTCCTGCTAACCCCTGATTCTTTCCTAGTCGGCAACATGAACTGTTGGCTAACCTCACCAACAGACTGGTGGCCTCCCTCACCCCACACCCCACAGGGTCACATAGAACTACGCGTTCTAAAGGCCACCCTTGGGTTAATGGATGCGCAGCCGCAACATGCCATGCTGCTCGAAAACATGACATGTCCCCACGTCCACAACAGCCAATTAAGGTCCATGACCCATATCAACCTTATTCTAACGCTGGCGAAAATCCAACCCCACATTTCTTATACTTCAAAACAACGAAAATGAAATTCTCTGACCACCAACTGGTCTTAATAACCTACCACCTACCTGTCACAGTTGCTAAGGCCCCACATTGGTGCAAAATCCGCCCCCCAAGCTCGCGTCACCAGGATTTTCTACATGGGTGGAGGAGGCAACTTTGGCAAAAATTGTTTGTTGCACTGTTTTGCGCGGACCCCATTTTTATATGGGCAACTTTCTAAGAGGACACCATCCGCCACTCTTGCCATCTCTCTTCCAGACGCTCACGAGCCACATTGGCGGTTATCTCGCACACTCTGGCGCAATTGGCGCAATTGGCGCACTTGGAGTCCAACGTTCCAGCCACAGGATACAGCCCTGCATGGGGCCAGAAGTGGGCGGAGGCAGCCGCCCACCTCAACGCACTCAAAAGGCAACACAAACATCGGGTTTATGTCCAATACAGGGCCACACGCATCACAAAAGGTGACAAGTGCACCGCATACTTCTTTGAAAAATTTTTCGCACCAAGCCAGAGCGTGGCCTGCACACAGGTGCGAAGATTGGATAATTCCATTGCGGACACACTGGCTGAAGTGGCAATCAAAAATGCAAAAATATTACTCTGAGTTATACTGAGCTGAACCAATTCAGCCAGCCAAAATGGCGGAATTTCTTGACCGAGCTCATATCTGCACTATTTTCAGATACCTGTAAAATAATGAATTTAATTACTCCAAACGAATTATGGACAGCCATTCGCGGTGCGCCTAACTGGAAAATACCCAGGCCCAGATGGCATTCCATATGAGTTCTACAAAAAATATATTTTAAATATATATCCCCATTGCAGCTAGCCTCACTTAACCAAAGCCTGTTGGAAACGCGACTTCTACCAGGAGGACATGAGGCCTTTACAGTCACACTCTTCAAGAAAGGGGATAAGCTTGACTTAGCCAACTGGCGCCCCATTTCTCTAACAAACACAGACACCAAAATTTTAACAAAAATCATGGCTAACCATTTAGGGACTGTAGCATCTGCCACTATCTCCCCAGAACAATTCAATTTCATCCCCAGAAGGTCAATTTGGGATAACGTACACTCCGTGGCTAATGCATGTCAATTCACAGCCTCTGGGGCTCTGGTATTGGACCAACAAAAGGCCTATGATAGAGTAAACTGGGAATACCTAAGGGCCTGCCTCCATCAATTCCGCTTACCCCTCGCTTCATCAACTTGGTGATGCTGCTCACAGAATCTGCAACAATGGCAGTGCGTGGCCCAGGCTTCCTAACAGAAGTAGTCCGCCCTTAAAGGGGCTTGCGACAAGGGGACCCCCTCAGCCCACTCTTATACAACTTCAGCCTTGACCCACTACTGCGAAATGTGAATGCCCAACTCACTGGGGTCCATGTGCCAGGCCAAACCCCAGTCAAGATGATGGCATTTGCAGATGACTGCGTGGTGGGGGTGTCTAATAATAAAGATGCACGTGCGCTTGAAGCTCTCAAACAGGAATATTCCCAGGTAAGCAACGCGACACTGAACGCCTCCAAAACCGAAATCATCCTCCTTGGTCAGTTTCAGAACTGCTGGGCCTCAGCAATTAGTTCCCAACCCGGCCCATCTGCCCGCCCACGTCCACGCCTTACTAACTCAACACACACCGCTCCACTGATGCTCCCCTTCGTGCCACGTCCTACCATAGGACCGGTGCGCCATCTGGGCATGTGGATGGAGGCAGGCGGATATGCGTCAGCAGTAATGGAGTGCCATATACTGGACAACGTGACGAAGCGAATCGCCTCTCTCAGAGCCCACCCTACTACCCTCACTGGCAGGGTTGTTCTTGCCAACTCTATGCTCCTATCCAAAGTCTGTTTTGGAGCCCACGCCATCCCCTTCTCCCCCAAGCTTCTTCAAATCCCTGTATGCCTTGCTGCAAGGATGGCTTTGGTCAGGCTGCCCTCCAACAATACGGCTAGAGGTCATGTTTAGCCCTCATCATCAGGTGGCATGGGCCTGCTTGACTTCAAATCCCATGCTGCCAAGATCCTGGGCACCTGGATCGCGGCCGTCACTGCTCCTACACTCCCATCCCATCACTGGTCCTGCGCGGCCCGCTCCAACTTCTCCCAAGCCTTGGGCCTCAACAATCCATCAACCCCCACTCCCTGATGAAATACCTCGCATCACACACATCGGCCACAGGTCCTCACGGGACTAAAACCCACTACAAACGAATCCTACTCTTCATTCGAAGCACAGAGTGGAGAATTCGTATTAGCAGACATACAACCCGAAGAAGCTACCCCTCTCCTCAGTTCACACAAGAGGTACAGGGGCTACCCATCCATGATGACGTGATCCCCATTCGGCCCCATGTCCTATCCAGGGTGGACTACCTGGACATAATGGACATCCCAGTTTCCACTGAGACCCAAAAAACTATCTGGAAATATGCACATTATCCTCTGTTGCAGCCTCAAGTCCGCTCCCATGTGTGGCGCTGCCTGAGGCAGGTGTATCGTACAGCTGAGCGCTCTAACGCTTTACACTCATCCTGTGTCATGTGTGGCCAGTATGGAACGCTGTTCCACCGCCTGGAGAAGTGTCCCACCTCTAAAGTGATATGGCTCGAAGTTCGACGTCTGCTGGGCCAGGATCAAACACATCCCTTCAGTCTGTCAAGAGATATGTTTGCTCTATCAATTGCCTCCTCCCTTCCACCCTCCCTACGTTCTCTGGTGGTTGCAATCGCCATGTGTACCATCCACACGATCGTCTTAGATGCCATTGCAGGCTCCACCCCACCCTCCCAAAAACTGTCTACAGATTCCGATCTCATTTGGTGGACCACTTCCAAGCATGGATGTTTGGATACCTCCCACCACGTCGCTGACAGCTGGTCTTATGGTTCCCAGTCTGGTTCATCAAATTAGACCCCTTCCTCCACATGAGCTCAATATTGGCTACGGCCCCTTCACAAGTCCCCTCCCCCTCCCCATAAGTGGCGTTCCCACTGGCAACAAGAGATAGCATTGCTTCTCTGGGGTGCCTCCCCTGGTACTAAGTTTGTCTTTCCTGAGTCATATTCAGAAGTGTCCGTCCCATGGTCAGCCTTCCACGCAATAAATTTAAATTTAAATTTAAAAAGGTACCAGCTTCAGAACCTTGGCAGCTGGTAAAATAATCTTAGATTTCCTTGTTGCTCATTTCAATCTCATTGTCACTTTTTCATCTGGCTGAATATGCCAGGAATTGGGTATCTGAATCCATTTTGGAGAGTGTCACCAGTCTTGAGTGAGCACCAGTTGTTAAATTCTGAGGATCACTTGCTTAAAGTTTATTATCCTGCACGCTTAATTGGGACGAAGTTCCTTTAAATGATCCTCAATTTTGCAAGTGCTTACAGTAACTTGAACTGTTTGGAAACTCACTAGGCAAATTAAAATAGCCCCACTATTCTGGGCGATTTCAGGTGTAATTTTCCCAACATAATTGGGAACTTCTTCCAAGGCAGGTTTTGATACAAGCTGTGGATTTGACGCTTCCAGCTTGTTGACACTTATCCAAAGTTAGGATTCAGATAAGACCAGGAAAGAGATAAAATAAATATATCTTTTATTAGATGGTATTTATTAGATAATCAGTCATTAGGCCAGGCGCTGGTATTTATACCTCTAGGGCATCTTCTGGCCACATTTGAGCACAAAATTTTAACAGCGATTTTACCAAATCAGTTTGGCCCTTGAACTGATACGACTGAGACCAATTTAAAAGGTTTATTCGTGGCAAAATAATCTCAAAATAGGGAGGATTTCAGGGGACAAAAAATTGCTAAAAACATGCAAAATTATCTTAGGATCTTCTGGATTTGAGTTTAGTCATACTGCTGATGAATAAAACTTCTGTAAAATTCTTGCATTGATTAAAGCAGATGACATATCCCTAATTAGGGCATTGGCAGGCCTCTATCTCAATAGCATTAGGCACTCCCTTCTAAGCGGTCCATGTGCAAGTACTATCATGCCAATTATACAGATCTACATACAAATTTCACCCTAGGGCAATAAATTGATTACGTTCTCATTTGTTTAATTGTCCATTGTTTTTTTAAACGTTAACTTCAAGTCAGTCTAAACGATTTTGTATACAAGTTGTTTAATATTAATCCCAATAATTGGGACCAATTACTAAGATTTGATGCAGAGATAATCAGCCAAAATGTGCGAGTGTATTCAGCCTGAGCTTTTTGATAAAGTACATGATTGAATTAAGGTTGAATTATTTGGCCTGAGCCATGTAGTTGCGATACACTTTGAGGTGATAATTAGGGCTTTACTTTGAGCATTGGGAGGATAAATTCCCAATCTGATGATTATCAAAGGGTTTATTTTCGAGTCAACCACCAGAATCTGACACCTGCCCACAAAATCTTTTCCTTGGCAAATTCCACTGTAGAGGGGTGTAGCCCAAAAAGGAGGAGAGGGTAATGTCATATTTACATGACTTAATAGAAGGTAACAACCTCAAGGACAAGGCTGGGTGACAGGAGGCCCAGAAGGTTAAACTTCAGGCCCTTCCTGGCCTCAAGCACACGTTGGACCAACGCTGGATACAAGCCAAATATGCTCAGGTTGGTACAAGTGAGGTGCAAAACGCCCATCCCCTTGTTCCAGCTCCATTCAAAAATGGATGAGCTATTTCATGAACAATGATGTGACAATCCGGTTAATTGGGGGATGGGGTTTGGCACCCATTCCCTTTATAAAATTACGAGCTCAGGTTGGATACAAATTCAATTGATCACTTGAGTGAGGTCAGTTTTGAAGTTTGCTACCATTATGGATGGGAGCGTGCGCCTATTGGTGCACCAAGGCTTGGGACCACTTCCACCAACCTAGAATTTTCCTAGTTGTTTAAGTATGTTCACTCATGACCAAAGTTCTTCATTGGTCAACATTTTACAAAAAACATTCCGCAATATTTTACGTTTGTATTATTATAGTTCCTTGGGAAAACCTGTGTGCAAACCTCTTCCAGGAGGTCTCCAATAACTTTGGCCAGTATGTCCTATCCAATTAACTAAAATTTCTGGTGCACCTTTGGGCCGCCCTGGTCCCCTCCAGATTGAGGCACCCAGGCCTCCTAACAACGATTTGCACTTGGTCATGTGCTCACATCAGGATCCGCTCAAGCTTTGTTATTTCTTGGTTATCTTATCCTTTATGCCACGTTGTACACCCTTGCCTTGGGTCCCCTCTGTTCCTGCACCCTACGCGGTGTCCTGTTTCCCTTTTCTATTAATGACTAGTTCCCTGTTGGTGTGGGTTTGTATCCCGCACCACCTCTCAGAGAATGAGAGAGTTACAGATACTCTCTTGAAATAGCCTTGACTGACATGTTTAGGGGATATTTTAATTTCCATAAGCATGTACACTTAGTAATATTTAGATTAAATAACCTTGAAGTAGGTCAAACCAAAAACTATAATATTCAATAGAATAAGTTTTTTGTAATTGCTTACTTAAGATTTCAAAAAATGTTTAGTAATTATCACATTTGGTAAAAGTAAACCTGTAAGCGTTTTAAAATCCACACCCAATAGAATATTTTGACCAGATGATCTCTTTTATAATTATTAATCTACTTTTATAAGTGCTTTCTTAAAGAATAAAAAATTATTAAAAGGCTATACATCCGTAAGCTGATGATTAAGCACAACCAATAAAGATAGTACCACACTTATCCTTTGCTGTTAGCTTTTCAAAGATAAAATATATGCAACCCAAGCATGGATACTGTCAGGGAGAATGCGGATGATGATAAGGCTGTGCAAGCTCAGGATGAGTTACCACTCAAAGCAACAGCTGGAATACCTCTGGTACAAATATCAATACTTTAGGATGCAGAATGGTTAGGGCAACCATGAGCACTTATTTTAATTTTATTTAAAGTGGGCTGACCTGGGGACAATACCGCACTGATTAGGGAAGTGAAGAAAATGGGAAAGGAGGATAAAACCCAGAAAACCTCCATGCACGGCGTATGATAGGCCAGGAACTCCATGGACTGCCTTTACTATTCGCTATCTCGGTTTGGGGCATTGGTGCGCAAAACCAACACAGTCAAAATTGTCCCCTACCCAAAGTCCATTACTGGGATCAAACTTGGGAGGCAGTGGTAGAGGGTCCATACTCTACCACTGGGGTATCCTCCCTAACCATGAGCACTTATTAAAAATTACTTAAGTGTTAAATCATAGCCATTAGGTGCCTGGAAAACTTCTTGATTCATAAATAAAATTGGAATTTTAATAACTTTTATCTAAAAACTGAATGAGTGAAAGAGGCACTTTTCTTTCTCGTTGCAAACACTTTTGCAACCTATTCAATTCAATACTAAATCTAGTTTGATAATCTCACAGAGGAGATTAGTCTGCGCCCATGTTTGGGAGCAGTTGGGCAAGCAAGGCAAGAGGAGCAGGCGGAAGGCCCGCGGCCTCAAACGTTCAAAAACGCCCCAGAGAATCTGGCGGAATTGACAAAAATCTCAAAAAACTGGCAGTCACAATTTCCCAGGAGATACTCGCGTGGCAAGCACAATGCAACCAGTACATCAACACGCCACACTCCCAGCCACTTTCGTCGGTGGAATTTGGAGTCTGGGTGTATCTGGACATCCATTAAATGGCCTTGTGGGAAAAATTTTGTGAAGATGTACAAAATTTTTCTGACCGCGGTGTACGTTGCACCTCACTCCATGTTGCGCGGTTGGCTTGACCTAGGTTTTGAAAGCAAAATAGCAGCAGACAAGGCTGCAGCAGTGCGCATAGTGGTCGACCTCCCTGAAGGGCAACAGGTTGTCAAAACTTAACGCAAATGGACAAAATCAAACCAAATTTTTCTCACGTTTGACTTCTTGCCTACTACATTAAAATGTGACATTTTGGAGCAACACCTGAAAGATGGTCTCGCCATATATGGCAAAATACAATATTTCAAAATGAAACGCTTCACGCAGATGCCACACCTGTGCACTGGCAAAGCCATCGCAGTTCTGACCCCAGCTGAGGAGATCGCGAAGGACCTAACCCAGATCCCGCACTCCACTTTTATTGATATTGCAGGGCATACCACCCACCCATTCTGGGTAACCGTGGACAGTGCGCCCCCCATTTGCACCCACTGTGACGCGTTCAGCCATAAGGTGCACGCATGCCCCATCAAGGAGGGCATCACATTCCAAGAGCACCCCTCGGCGGCCATGGCCAGCGGAGAGGCGCACTACAAACCAACCGCAAGCACCAAGGAGGCTTTCCCGTGGGGAGCACTAGGCTGCTACCTATTGGTAAAGCCCATCTCCCCACAGGAGCGGAAGAAGGCCAAGAAGGCCCATAGGGCCATGGCCAAGGAAGCAGCCAAGGCCACCACCGCCATCCCACACTCACAATGCCAGGAGGACATGGAGACCTTTGTGGTGGAAGCGACTCGGGAATCCATCATCCAATCAAATTGAGAAGCCCATATCAAGTGGGCCACTCAATCTGAGGATCCAATAGGAGATTCAATCTCACCCAATCGCTGCACCCAAGCTCCGGTCAAAAATGACTTGGGACCTAACCCAACTGAAAATTTTTTTTTTGACCTGCTTGACTGTGCACCGAACTCATCCGCACCGCAAAAAAATTTTCTGACATTGGGAAAACAAAAAGTGAAGGCCAAAGCCAACGCGACTCTTTCCACAAAAATTAACAAAAACCCCAATAGTGTTGCTGCTAACACCTGCACTGCTGTGAAAGCCTGTGGGGACCTTGAAGAGGCTGGTGGGCCTGGGGGCCCACCCCCTCACACCTAAGGTGCAATGGGGGAAACCATCACTCTAGGGACGTTGAATATCGCTGGACTCAAGGCCTCCCCATTCCGGGCTAGGAAACTGAGTTTTTTACAACACAATTTACCCGTGGATATCCTGGCCATCCAGGAGTCCCACTGTTTATGAGGTTCCGAGGAAGCTTGGAAAACAATGCTCATCCTATCCCTATCCTTTTGGTCAATAGCTCTGTGGGGTGCTAATTCAGAAAAATAATATTTTTTAAATTCACATCTTCAGAAACATTCTTAAATGGCTGAGTGCTCGTTGTCACCTTCTCGTGGGCCAACGTTGCACATGCAATTGTCAACATCTATGCCCCAAACAGTGCACACGAGCATCAGGAATTTTTCTCATCGGTCAAATTCCTCCCGCTACCCCCTGATTCCTTCCTAGTTGGTGACATGAACTGTTGGCTAACCTCACCAACAGACTGGTGGCCTCCCTCACCCCATGCCCCACAGGGTCACGTAGAACTATGCGTTATAAAAGCAACCCTTGGGTTAATGGATGCACTGCTGTGACATGCCCCACTGCTCAAAAATATAATGCATCCCCACATCTACAACAGCCAATTAAGGTCCATGACCCGCATCGACCTTATTCTAACGCCAGCGAAATTCCAACCTCACATCTCCCACTTCAAAACAACAAAAATAGAATTCTCTGACCACCGACTGGTCTCGATAACCTACCACTTACCCATCACAGTTGCAAAGGCCCCACATTGGTGCAAAATCCGCCCCCCCAAGCTCGCGTCACCAGGATTTTCCACATGGGTGGAAGAGGCAACTTTGGCAAAATTGTTTGTTACACCTTTTGTGCGGACCCCATTTCCACATGGGCAACTTTCAAAGAGGACGCCATCTGCCACTATTGCCATCTCTCCTCCAGACGCTCATGAGCCACATCGCCAGTTATCTCGCGCGCTCTGGTAAAATTGGCCCACTTGGAGTACAACATCTTAGCCACAGGATACAGCCCTGCATGGGTCCAGAAGTGGGCGGAGGCAGCCACCCACCTCAACGCACTTGAAAGGCAACACAAACATTGGGTTTATGTCCAATACAGGGCCACACGCATCACTAAAGGTGACAAGTGCACCGCATACTTCTTTGAAAAAATTTTCGCACCAAGCCAGAGCGTGGCCTGCACACAGGTGCAAAGATCAGATAATTCCATTGCGGACAAACTGGCTGAAGTGGCAATTAAAACGCAAAAATATTACTCCAAGTTATACCGAGCTGAACCAATTCAGCCAGCTGAAATGACGGAATTTCTCAACCGAGCTCATATCTGCACCATTTTCAGATACCTGGAAATAATGAATTTAATTACTCTGAACGAATTATGGACAGCCATTCGCGGTGCGCCTAACCAAAAATACCCAGGCCCAGATGGTATTCCATATGAGTTCTACAAAAGATATTTCAAATATATATCCCCTTTGCTGCTAGCCTCACTTAACCAAAGCCTGTTGGAAACGCGCCTTCTACCAGGAGGACATGAGGCCTTTACAGTCACACTATTCAAGAAAGGGGATAAGCTTGACTTAGCCAACTGGCGCCCCATTTCTCTAACAAACACAGACACCAAAATTTTAACAAAAATCATGGCTAACCATTTAGGGACTGTAGCATCTGCCACTATCTCCCCAGAACAATTCAATTTCATCCCCAGAAGGTCAATTTGGGATAACGTGCACTCTGTGGCTAATGCATGTCAATCCACAGCCTCTGGGGCTCTGGTATTCATGGACCAACAAAAGCCTATGATAGAGTAAACTGGGAATACCTAAGGGCCTGCCTCCATCAATTCCGCTTACCCCCTCGCTTCATCAACTTGGTGATGCTGCTCACAGAATCTGCAACAATGGCAGTGCGTGGCCCAGGCTTCCTAACAGAAGTAGTCCGCCCTTAAAGGGGCTTGCGACAAGGGGACCCCCTTAGCCCACTCTTATACAACTTCAGCCTTGACCCACTACTGCGAAATGTGAATGCCCAACTCACTGGGGTCCATGTGCCAGGCCAAACCCCAGTCAAGATGATGGCATTTGCAGATGACTGCGTGGTGGGGGTGTCTAATAATAAAGATGCACGGACGCTTAAAGCCCTCATCCAGGAATATTCCCAGGTAAGCAACGTGGCACTGAACGCCTCCAAAACCGAAATCATCCTCTTTGGTCGGTTTCAGAACTGCTGGGCCCCAGCAATTAGTTCCCAACCCAGCCCATCTGCTCACCCACGTCCACGCCTTACTAACTCAACACACACCGCTCCACTGATGCTCCCCTTCGTGCCACGTCCTACCATAGGACCGGTGCGCCATCTGGGCGTGTGGATGGAGGCAGGCGGATATGCATCAACAGTAATGGAGTGCCATATACTGGACAACGTGACGAAGCGAATCGCCTCTCTCAGAGCCCACCCTACTACCCTCACTGGCAGGGTTGTTCTTGCCAACTCTATGCTCCTATCCAAAGTCTGGTTCGGAGCCCACGCCATCCCCTTCTCCCCAAGCTTCTTCAAATCCCTGTATGTTTTGCTACAAGGTTGGCTTTGGTCAGGCCGCCCTCCACCAGTACGGCTAGAGGTCATGTTTGGCCCTCATCATCAAGGTGGCATGGGCCTACTTGACTTCAAAGCCCATGCCGCCAAGATAAGGGGCACCTGGATTGCGGCTGTCACTGCTCCTACACTCCCATCCCAACACTGGTCCCGCGCGGCCTGCTCCAACTTCTCCCGAGCCTTGGGCCTCAACAATCCATCAAACCCCCACTCCCTGATGAAATACCTCGCATCACACACATCTGCCACAGGTCCTCACGAGACCAAAACCCACTACAAACGAATCTTACTCTCCATGCGAAGCGCAGAGTGGAGAATTCGTATTAGTGGACATACAACATGAAGAGGCCGCCCCTCTCCTCAGTTCACACAAGAGGTACAGGGGCTACCCATCCATGATGGCGTGATCCCCATCTGACCCCATGTCCTATCCAGGGTGGACTACCTGGACATGATGGACATCCCTTATTCCACTGAGACCCAAAAGACTATTTGGAAATACGCACACCATCCTCTGTTGCAGCCTCAAGTCCGCTCCCATGTGTGGCGCTGCCTGAGGCGGGTGTATCATACAGCTGAGCGCTCTAACGCTTTACACTCATCCTGTGTCATGTGTGGCCAGTATGGAACGCTGTTCCACCGCCTGGAGAAGTGCCTCACCTCTAAAGTGATATGGCGCGAAGTTCAACATCTGCTGGGCCAGGATCAAACGCATCCCTTCAGTCTGTCAAGAGATATGTTTGCTTCATCAATGGCCTCCCCCTTCCACCCTCCCTACGTGCTCTGGTGGTTGCAATCGCCATGTGGACTATCCACACGATTGTCTTGGATGCCATCGCTGGCTCCATCCCCACCCTCCCATAAGCTGTCCACAGATTCCGGTCTCATTTGGTGGACCACTTCCAAGCATGGATGTTTGGATACCTCCCACCACGTCGCTGACAGCTGGTCTCCTCCTGGTTCCCAGTCTGGTTCATCAAATCAGACCCCTTCCTCCACACGTGCTCAATAGTGGCTACGGCCCCTTCACACGTTCCCTCCCCCTCCCCATGAGTGGCGTTCCCGCTGACAACAAGAGATAGCATCGCTTCTCTGGGGTGCCTCCCCTGGTACTAAGTTTGTCTTTCCTGAGTCATATTCGGAAGTGTCCGTCCCATGGTCAGCCTTCCCCACAATAAATTAAAATTAAATGAGTCGAAAGAAAAAAATGGAGTGACAGTTAAACCTGTTGGGAAATGTTTCCTTTCAAGAGCACTCAATATGGGCTTATAAACAGTTACATCACTGTCAAAATGATCTTTGCAATCTAGTCATGGCGGATTAAGACCCTAATTACTTATCATTACTGATTCTGAACCAACCTGCCCAGCCAGATTGGTATCAAATTCTTTGGCAAATTTTTTATTCTACTGCAATTGCACTTGGCATGATGATGAATTCTCCTCTAGTGGACAGAAGTCTGCACCAAGAGCCAGGCCAGGTATGGGAAGCCCCATTGCAAAAAAGGCTCGATATGCCCATACCTATCAGTGACAGGTTCACCTTTGCCAGCAAAAAAAGGGGTTAGCGAATGGGAATTTCTGGCTTGATGATGATTTAAACAAATCTATTTTATTTGGTGTTGACTTACCCTTGAGGGCAAAGCTCAAAACTGATAGAATCACCTTCCAGCATAACAGGAGCCTAATCCTTCCAGTTGGTAATGGCCTCTGGTCACCGCCCCGCCCCAGCATACTTTCCAAAATTTTCCCACCAACTCTAGGGTGGTGAGGGGCTGGAGTGGGGGAAACTTTCAGAGGTAAGCGGTTATCCACCATAAATCAACCACATGGGTTAGATTTTCCTTTATATTGAGGGGAGAGGCCGCCCTATTTGATAAACTCTTGGTTCTGAATGGGTATTGTTACCTTTTTGCAGATTTAGTTGATTCCGCCAAACTGGTTGCTCAGGGTAAAAACCCACTGAGCAATATTAGCAATATGAGGATCTCTGGCTCTTGATAAATAATATCAGTAAATTATTTAATAATGAACCATTGCCCCAACGGTACCAAACTTATTTAATACTAAACTAATGGCTACTTCTGTTAACTTTTCTTACCTCTTCTCTTTTCTCATCAAGACACCTTTCTCATTCTCAAGATCAACTATCAGTCCTTGGTATTCCTAATCAGTCTCAACTCTTCCGCTTAGTAATTTCCTATTTGATATTTTCAAGACTGGGCTCTGAAGGCCCAGTCCGCCACTGGCCCTGCACCACTCACCCCCATATGTGGCTGTACCAACACCAATTGGTCATGTCCAAATGGACGGCCTTGCTGGGCACACTATGCTATGGTGAGTGCACCAGCCTCTATCACCTCGGACCCCAGGCAGAGGTGCCCCTCAAAACCTCTTTCTGCTCACAGGGTCAATGGGCTGAGGTGCAGCTAACCAGCCTCTGTCACCTCAGGCCACTCTGGCTCCACACTAGCCAGGGCAAGACCTCCCCAAAAGGAGCCTGGCGCATCCACCCCTTTCCCTGAAGCGCCGCCATCTGCTGGCCAACAACTTACTTTACTTAAATCTATTTTAAATAAAATGAATTAGCAAAAAGCAGCCTATATTGGAAGAAATGAACTTGAAGTTGGAATAGAATTCCAAAGTGAGGGCCAATTGAGGCTTTTCTCTCGCTTTGAAATACTTCCAGAAAAAGGCTAGAAGAATTGTGGATAATTAGGGGCGCAAAAGCCTCTAGAATTGATGGCATCCAGGCAGCTCGGTGGAGAAACAGAGGGGAACCTCAGAACAAACAACCAATTAAACAAAACAATTTATTTATTTTATTCCATTATTGACCCAAATAGGAAAATCCTATTTTGAATAACGGAATTGAAACTATCAACACACATGAATCTCATGATTTCCAACTTATAAGATTTATGTGCAATCGCAATTGTTGCTGATATGAGTTTTAAATGTCTCATTCTATCATCAAAATTCTGGCAGAATTCACTTGATTTGCTAAACTATGAATACTTTGATCAATTTGCCTCGCACCCAGATTACTTCTGCTCAATCTTGAAGCTTGCCTTGAATTTAAATTACAATCTGCTGGAACTATAGCTTATTATTTACTCATATTGGAATCTTGACATTACCCCCTTGACTGTATGATAAGCTCCTATTTCTTATATGCTCAGAGGAATCTTGCGTGAACTCATCTGATAATCCAACCACTGCAGATTCCTTAAGAGTATAGGCATTAACGCCAGCCTTCTTGATTATTTTAAATGGTCCTGTCCATATTCTGGCAAGCATGTTCCTTCTTCCAAACACACGTTGGTTGTGGAACAGGAAAAGATCTCTTACCCCAAACTTGGGGAGGCTGCAGCATCTACATTGGTCAGCAGCCTGATCCCAAATCCTCTTTGCTATACTAGTAAAATATGATTCAGTTTGGAGCTTAATAAAGCATGTCTTTTAACGCAGTCAAATAGCGGTGGGACTCAATTTTACCAGTATCCACCACACAAGAATAAAGCAATGCTGGCAACACTGGATGTCTTCTAAAAAGTAGTTGTAAAGGACTCTAGCTGGTTGATGAGTTGTTTCACTTCTAATGTGACTGGATGATAAGTCCTAAGTTGTTACGATGATTTGTGTAGAATCTGCCAACTTTGACCATGAGTATGATTATTTGATCACCATAAAATGAGGCGATATTGGGTGAGAACGGATGGATATAGGATTTCTTCCAAATGGGGCAATTAGGAGATTTTGATTTATGATGGATAGTTGGTAAATTAACTCATATTAGGCGATCATGAATCTAATGAATGAAAAATTGCTAGAACCAATGAGATATGGTGGAATGAATTATTAAGCCAAGGAATTGGTATCATCTGAAGTTGCTGAGATATCAGCAAGACGAGACAACGGAAGGAAGAGGTTGTTAATAGTTTAGAGTGAGAATGACAGTGAGGATATGCTGTATTTTTTTAAATAATAAAATAGAGTCATGGGAGCAATTGCTCCCTATTTATTAGAAGTTTATTGTATTGTTTTGAGGATGATGATTATCATATCGTTGGTCCTATTGCTCAGTGGGCTGAACCCTGCACAAAACCCCTTTGGAATATCTCATTAGTACTGCCAATTTTTATAATATTGGTGCTCAATACAGGAGGCACATTGATCAATTACAAAAATCATATCTACAGTCATTGGCCATGATGCATCCAGCATGCATGGAACGGGGATCTTCATGATAACTAAACCAGTCAAATATGCGGAACTCAAACTTGCCTTAGATTCTGTGCTCAAAAGGCAAGATAAGCTTTTCATGAAGTTTTATAGTAAAAAAATTGCCTCCATTCAATCGCAATGGGAATATTCATGGATTCTTTAAGCAATGTGGGTTTGCAATGGAAGGAACCTCTGACCAGAAGATAGCAAAACTGCTTATATCCACCTTAAATGTTGAAAGTGCTAAGTCACCTGTTATCTTCCAAATAGTTCCGCTTCATATGAGAATTGAAGAATACTATGTTGCAATTATTCAGGGGTACCACAAAGATGTCACAGCGGAAGGATGAATTTTTGACTATTGGGTATCAGCGCAATGAGACTCTCACCACATTTGCTGATTGATTCACAGCGGAAGCCCACATGTTAATTGGTGCAGGGATTTTATCTGAATCTGACATATACATTACGATGCCCTCCGCCATGAAGCCATACTGCAAGCTGTACAACGTCATGACCCAGATGTCAGATGAAGATGTACCATTACTTAAAATTGTTCAATCCTTGCACCGTATATCCGCCAAATTCCCTCCACCCAATATAGAGTGGAACCCTTCCACTACCATTGCCTAATCATTTTACCCAGGGAAATTTGTCTGTTTAGTTCAGATTCTGCCAACTTACCCTCAGCATTTGAATGTCCTCCCCATACCTGTTCAACCCCAGTCTAACTACTGCCCTGGGCTTACTTACGTTGACCATCAGTTATCATTCTATCACCCTGGTCCTGTTTATGTTGAGAACCTTCTCTACAAATGTCACAATTCCGATATGACTGGACAATACGCCCTAAGTTGTTATAACGGAACAGATAAAATCCGCCAAGATTTGATATGAGTTATGGTAATTTGAGCGCCTTGAAATTAGGTGATATTAGGTTGTTGGGAGATCTCCTCAAATTAGGCGTCGTGAGATTAACAAATGAAGAATTGACAATACCAATGAGATATGGCAAATTGAATTACTAAGCTATGAAAGCGGTATCATCCAAACTCGCTACAATATAAGTGAGATGGATGATTGAGGAGGTTAGGTGTAATAGTTTAGAGTGAGCAAAACAGCAAGGATACGATGTGCTTATTATACAAATAAAGAAGCTTAGTGGGAGCAAGTGCTCCATATTTATTAAATAAGTTTATTTCTTTTGTTTTGAGGGCAATGATCCTCATATCTTTGGTTTTATTACTCAGTGGGTCAAACTCTGTGCAAAATTGCTTATGGCGTTTCTCAACAATAACGCCACTTTTATAACAACAAATTTGGTATGAACCAAATTATATATTCAAGGACGCAGGCCCTTTGTAGTAATTTGTTTCAAATGTTGTCGTCCTGGGCACCTGGCACGAGGTTGCCACAATTTAGTGGGTTCATTATGTACAGCAGGATTAATGTGACCAGAGAAAAGTCAAGGCAGAGTAGAGACAGGACTCTCTACCTCTGCTATCCCAAATTTAAACGTCTCACCTGAATCTACTGAAGTATATGCGGTGGAAGCCCCCCATTACAGTGATAGATTTTTATATCAGCAGCCAGTTGGGGAGTATATGTATTGACACAAGCACAAGCCAATGACATGGAGGATGAAGGATCACTGGTGAACCAAAGCCATATGTGTGTCAAATGTTTGAACAAAACGCTTCAGACAAACTGGAACCATCTGAAGATGCGCTTTCCCTGAGAGGAGTAAACGTCGCCTTCCCCATGGGTGCTATTGTGAAAGGGTACCCTAAAGTTGATGAAAGTTTATGAGCTTCCTTGGGAAAAGTAATCCCTTGAATGTCCATGTAGAAAACAGTCAACATTCATCTAACTTGGAATGTACTTACTGTGACATTGTTGTATAAAAGACCTGAGTTTTCACAATAATATATACAGGCGCTCCAGTTAACATAGTTTCCACTAGGTTGGTGGCAAAGCCGCATTAAAACCTGATGTGGAACATCAAAGGGTGTATGGGAACTCTGGATCAGAAAACACGGTCTCTGAGGGAACTTAAAGTGATCTCCCATTGTGGTTTGGATCAAATGCTAATGTAGCTCCAGTGGTAGTGTTACCAAATAGCCATTATGACCTGTTTATTTGAAACCACTTTTATGTGACACTATGGGGCTGTTGTTGATATGAGAGTGAAGACATTTGAAATTCTGGGGCAGCGGATCCCTATCTAATGCACTTCCAGTGGAATGCCCAAGGATCCTGTACACAAGAGTCACATTAACATTGCATATGGTGATGGGCGGGTTTTAATTTCGCTATCATCAACTAAAAAACAAGACTCGGGCCCTTCCCCAGCAAATATATGAATATCAAGGCCGCCGCTTAGAGTTTACAGCCCTATATTCATCCCCTTTGGACACCAAGTAATTATAAAAATCAAATTAGAGGTGGAAGTGCCTGCTGGGCTTTATGGGGAGGTCATTGGACCCTATCAGCAATTGCAGCTGGAGCCCCACGTAGCCCCAGGCATTATAGTCCCTTGACATGGGGAGATTAAGGTCTTGGTAGTGAATCTTTAGGATAAACCAATGCAAATCTGCCGACACTAAATAGTTGCATATCTACATTTCATTCCAGTTGAGGAGGTCCTCAGAATTCATGAGTTTGGTTCACTAGTTGAATTTGGTCTTCCCATTGATGAAACCCTGGTGTAATGGCAGTTGTACTGCGTTAGAATTTAATGGGGTTAACAGATGATCATAAAAATAAAGCGGAAGCTTTATTTCAATTTACAAAGAGATTTTTGGTGTTGACCATGATTTAGGGTGCGTGTGGTGAGTTGTACATGGACTGGACATGGGTGATCATCCCCCATCAGATCTCAGCCAATTTTCTGATCTAGAGCTGCAGAAGAAGTCATCACAGCAGAAATTAATAAGCTGCTAGAGCAAGGAATTCTTTAACAGTCAAAGAGCCCATGAGCTTCCCCTGTCCTAATTGTCAAAAAGAAGGACGGTACCAACTGGTTATTAATAGACTACTGAAAGCTCAACTGGATTACAAAAAAGGACTCATACCCCTTGCCACAAATTGACAATGCTTTGGACCAGTTGGGAGGAGCTTGTTACTTCTTCGTAAGGGATTTATATCTGACTATTGGCAGATTGAGTTACCTGCAGTGGAACAGGAAAAATGCGCCATTATCACGTCAAAAGGGCTTTTTCAACCAACCTATATGCCACAAGGGCTGTTTAGTGCTCCGGCTACATTCCAACATAAATTGGACACTATCCTTGGCAACTTAATTCTGTCATGTATTCTTGTATACCTTGACAATATCAACATATTTCCCGCATGTTTTCTGAGCACATTGCCCATTTGTAAGAGGTATTTCACCGGTTGCTTGAGGCCAACATTAAAATAAATCCCAGAAGTGCCACTTTTTCAAGTATCAGCTGGAGTACCTTGGGTTTGTGTTTGTTGTGACAGGTATGAAGCCCCAACCAGCCAAAGTGAAGGCCATCCAGAAGATGACTAAACCAACAGTAAGTGAGATATACAAGTATTTTTAGGGATGATTGGCTACTACCGCCACTTTATACCCAACTTTAGTTGTATTTGAGGCCCTCTGTTTGAGTTACAAAAAAAGATGCCACACTTGAATGGACGGAACGCCATCAAAACTCCTTTGATACAATTTGAATGGCGTTGATCTATGTGCCAGTGCTACGATACCCAAGTTTTGACAAGGAATTTGTTGTACAAAGGACGCGTCACTTTCTTCTGTTGGGGCAGTTCTGTCCCAAAAAGATGAAGATGAGGAGCACCCAGTAGCGTACTGCAGTTGAAGCCTGAATAGCCAGAATGTAATCATACCATGACCAAGTAGGAGTGCTTAGCGGTGATCTACGCGTATAAACAATTCAGAGTATATTTACATGGCATAAAGTTCAAGCATAACGGATCCCGCCTTGGTATGCTGGTTGCAGAATCTTAAAGAGCCCGATGGGCCCTTAAACTGCAGGCATTATGATTTTGAGATTCTTTACTGACCAGGATCCAAATACCAGATTTAGATTGCTTGTCAAGATTACCAAAAATTGCAGTTACAGCAGATCTGAGTGACATAGTGTTTGACAAGATGCTCAGCAGAAAGTACGGCGATGAACCGCCTCAAGTCATCAAAATATTGGACGGAATAAGGCCAATACATTCCAGAAGAACGGTGAGCTGTACTAGAGGATAGGGGACGCTATGGTAAACATCCCAAGGCCTTCCGCCTGACCAAACATTATCCTGAGCGCCCACTGAGAAGCTGGCAATGGTGGACTACATAAGATCCTGGAATTGTTGTGCCCTCAGTATTGCTTGGAAAGGATGCAATTTGACATGCTCAAAACCATTTCCTGCTGCCACCAGTGCCAAGTTGAAAAGCCAGTTTGCCAGAAGACTTCTTACCAGCTATTGAAACACTACTTTGCATAGTATACAGTGTCTATCAAGGTATTGGGCCCTCTACCAATGGGGCAAATTGGTCTAAATATATTCTGGTGGCGCTTGAACACTTGACCAGGTGGGTTGAGGCTCGGGCAATATGCAATTTGGGGGTTATCATGGTGGCAAAGTTTGTGATGGAATGTATAATTCAGCAACTCAGCAGTCCTCAGTTTAAATTTATTGACAATGGAACCAACTTTACCACCCACATTATACCCAAGCTCAACGAACATATGGCCATCTGCGGGGTTCTGACGACCTTGTACCACCCTGAGTCTAATGGAATGTTTGAGCGAGTGAATGGCACTTTGGTGAATATACTCTGTAAACTGGTAGCGGATTGACCTTCAGACTGGAGTTCACTCCTGTCCACCGCCATCTTTGCATATAACATCAGCTACCATTCCGCCAAAGGGGAGAGTCCCTTTCAATTGCTGCAAAGATGACACTCTTCTCTTCTGATGCTGCTTTATGCCTGTGTGAAAGATACTGGCGGAATGGACCCACAACATTATTTGATAATACTTGCTGATATACTTATCAAATTGAAAACCAATGCTTCCTCATTCAGCTTAGCCAAAAAGATAAAGAATCAGGCTGCTGATCAGGTATGGCGGAGTGGGATATCCCAGTTCAAAGATGGGGACATGGTTCTATTCCATGATCAACACAGGTTCAGATAGAAACTTAAGCTGGCCAGTATATGGATTGGGCCATTCAAAGTTATTGAGAAGACAGATGTTGATGCATATACTATCAAAAACCCCGCTAGTAATCAGATCATTAAATGAGTGCATGTGAAGTTCCTCCAGGCGTATAAGCAATAGAAGCCTTATCCTCCAGTCAAAGGGGGGGGGTAATGTTGCGATTCTGATATGATTGGATGATAATCCCTAAGTCGTTATGGTGGAATGGATAGAGTCTACTGAGTTTATGAGTATGATTATTTGAGTGCCTCAAGATGAGGCGATATAGGGTGAATATGGATGGATATTGGATCTTTTCCAAATGAGATGATTAGGAGATTTTGATGTACAACGGATAGTTGGTAAATCGCCTCAAATTAAGAGATCATGAACTTAATGAATGAAGAATTGCTGGAACCAATGAGATATGGCGGTACAAATTACTAAGCTGAGGAACTGGTATTGTCAGAAGTTGCTGAGATATCAGTGAGATGAGACAATTGAAGGAGGAGGATTGTTAATAGTTTAGAGCAAGCGGAATAGCAAGGATCCGCTATAATTTCTATTTAATAAAAGAGTGTCATGGGAGCAATTGCTCCATATTTATTGAGTTTATTCTGTTGTTTCAAGGACGACGATCATCATATCATCAGTCCTATTGCTCAGTGGGATGAACCCTGCGCAAAACTCTTTCGCATATCTCTAAACTATCAAATTTATAACATGAGTGGTAGCTAATTTTGTATGTGAAGACAGCATTGGATAAGAGGGTTTTCCATTACAAAATGCAATCCTTTACAAGCTTGCGAAGAATATTTACCAAATATTCATTTGACCCATTCCACTATTCTATTAGATTCAGGGTGGAAAGATGTAGGCAAGACCCCGCGGATTGCCATTAGTTCATTCCACTTAGGTAGAATATGCAAACTGAAATTGTTTCCATTGTCCGTTAGGATAAATTGTGGACAGCCATGTTGCTGTATGACACACTCCAGGATGAGCTTAGCAGTGGTGACAGCCCCTAAATCATTGATCTCCCTTACTTCCACCCATCTTGTCAAATGGTCAATTGCTACTATTATATACTTGGAGAGGTTTGCGCCAGTTGGCAAGGCCCCACCATATCCAGAGAAACCAAATGCCATGCAAAATGAGGATTGACCAGCTGGTAGGTTGTCTTCTTTTGGAATGTTTTTTCCACTTGGCATAGGTGAAAACAATCAACCATTTAAGCACATCATAGTGCATACTCTCCCAATAGTAACAGGGTTGCAAGAACTCCAGAACTTCCTGCAACCCTCCATGACCTATTGCTTTATGAGCATCCATAATAATTTTGAGTCTAGCAGAAGATTTTGGGAAACTCAGTGTCGATTCTCCAATCTGCTTATATAGTTCCCCATCACACATAAAGATATCCCATTGCAGCCCATCTAGCACTTTGATCACCTGTGGCGGCTCATCATGATATTTGCCCACAATCATCTTCTCATGCATCATGTCTGCCAAATCGGCCGTAATGGTGACAGTTGGTAATTGTGAGAGACAGTCCACATCCTGGTATTTTTCCTCTGGCTGATATAGAATCTCAAAGTCATACACTTGGAGCTTCAGGGCCCTTCACATGAGCTAACCTTTCAGTTCCCGCAGATTCTGAAGCCACTGCAAGGATGCATGGTCCATGACCACTTTGAATTTAACACCGTAGAGGTAGACCCAGAACTTTTTATATACATATTTTACCGCTAAGTACTCCCACTTGGTCACTGTGTAACTTTGATCAGACCAGTTAAGCTTCAGCCACAATATGACACAGAATGCTCCACACCGTCATCATCTTTTTGGGATACCATGGCCCTATAGTGGAAAGAGAAGCATCCATTTGTATAATAAATTCCTTCTCAAAGATAGGGTATTGCAAAATGAGTGTACTAGCTAACGCATTTCATAGAACATCAAAAGCGTTTTGACATTATGTCAAGTCAAAGGTGACATTCTTCCTTAATAGCAAAAAGGTTGGAGCCCCAATACAGCTGTAGTTGGGAATGAACCTCTGGTAGTACCTGACTATACTCCAAAACACCTGAATATTGCGCTTATTTCCCAGGTGTTTCATCTTGTGTATAGCTTCTACTTTTTCTGGCTGATGACTATGCCCTTTGGAGTCTACCACTAACACAAGATATTCCAACTGCTTCTTGGAAAAGTGGAACTTTTGGGGCTTAGTTTTGATGTTAGCTTCATAAAGTTGGTGGAACACTTGTTTTAGGTGATCAAGATGTTCCGTGAACGTCTGCATAAACACATTTCTATCTTTAGGGTAAGCTAGAACACAAGACAGCAAAGGTCACCCAAAATAATGTTCATAGCCCGCTGAAATGTAGCTGGGGCGTTGCACAAACCCTGTGGCATACATGTAGGATGGAACAACCCTTTCAAGGTAATTATAGCGCACTTCTCTTGTTCCAGCGCTGGCATTATAATTTTCAAGTGCCCCAATAACTCCATAACAGAGAAATATTTGGCACCGCCCAGATGTTCTAAAGCATCATCAATTACAAAAGCAGGTATAAGTTTTTCTTCATAATTCTATTAAGCTTCTGTTATTCGATTACTAAATGATTGGTGTCATCCTTCTTCTTGATAATTAGAACTGGGGACGCCCAGGGACTCTTTGACGGCTCTAACATTTCCCGTTCAACCATTTTTATCTATCTCAGTGGATACAACTTCTTCCACCACCTTGGAGTGACAGATAGGCTAGGACTGGATAGGAGGGTAATCCCTCATGTCCAACTGATGCACAATCCCAAATGAACACACAAGTTTGTGATTGTCAGATGCAAAAATGGTTTGGTATTTCTCAAACAGAACCATCACCCTGTCCTTCTGGTACTCCAACAGACCAGTTAGAGCCTCACGCGGAACCACAGTCATTACATGGATGAGGTTTTAAAGGTATCCTGAGATCTTCCCAAGAACCTGTCATGTATCTGGTGGACCTTATCAATAGGAATCAGATGCAGATAAGCCACCACTTGATGCCTTTGAACCTTCATAATCTCCTTATGCAGGTTCAATATTAACATTTTTACTTCCCCTTGCCCCGGTAACAGGAGCCAAGGAGCCACATGGGGTTTGAACTGCAATTGCTGATAGGGGCCAATAATCTCACCATATAGACCTTCCAGGTTATCTATTTTGAACTCCATCCCTATTATGACCTGATGCCCAGAAGGTATGCTTAAAGCACTCAAAACTTGCAGCAGAATACCATTGTACTCATAAATCTGGTTAGGAAGCGCTTGGGTCCTCCACTTCATCTGCTGATATTATATAGGAATCACCCCATCACTTTATATGCAAGATTAATTTGACAGGATCAATTAGGTCTTCTGGGACTCCATTGGAGGTAAAATAGATGGTGATCCTTTGTCCAAGAATGTTAAGTGTTCCCATGCCATATCAATTACCACCCCATATTGTTACATGAACAAGGCCCCAATCAACATGTCATAGTGATATTTAGGCAGAATCACCACTGGATAGGATGCACCAACAGTACCAAACCTCAGAGGCAATGCGTTGTAAGTGCCTTCTGATACAGTGCTCTGTGTCCCTTAGTTCCATACACTACTCTGTGTTCCAAATCAGGATTCAGGGAAACTTAGCCACGAGCTTGGTGGATATAATATTAATCAAAGCGCCAGTATCTATAATCACTTAGATTTTGGTATTTTGCACAAAAATATCACAGTATATACACTCTGAATAAGAGGATCCGTTGGTGTTTATTACATGAACATCCAAGGGCTTTTTGGTTATCTAGAAAAGTGATAATACCTGCGCCAACATGAGGATACTCCTGGGCAATTTTTATATTGGGATTGCCACAGTCACCTCCTCTAGGATTGTGACATTTGTTGAAGGTCCGCTGTCATTTGTACCATTCCGCTCAAGAATTTTCCAGGTGTATGACTTTTGCACATCTCAGTGGAAATCCTAGGTTGCATTATTGGGGGCTCTCCCTCAGTTTGAGGACAATATATCATAGGGGATTTTCTAATATAATAAATCGTCGGGGTGTGTACCAGGGCCAACACAAAGCAACTTGTGAGAATCATCGGGGGTAACTTGGGTTGCCTTAGTATAAGTAGAGCGTCCCATCTCTACTCCGCTCCATCTTTTCCATGTTTGATTAGGGAAGCTAGTAATGCCCGAGAATTCAGCCTGGCTAAACATCTAGCCACGCAATGGCCTCTTTAGCCACATTAGAAACAATCATCTATAAATGGCCTGCATCTTAGTATTACACCCAAAGGTCTGGGTCAAAAAATAAAAATTGGGTCGTAATTTGTCCAAGGATAATATGGTTGATAATACTGGGGATGAAAAGGAACCACCAAATCAACAAACAGATGAGAATTAACCAAAAAACTGCACACATGACGTTGGGGTCCCTTTCTCTATGGGAATTTGGTAACAGTTTCAGGAGCACTCCGCTCCACGTTGGGGGCATTAAAGGTAACAGATGGATGGCATAAAAAAATAAAAAAAATTTAATAGCTCCGTGCCATCTTGAAAAATGTGGGTCATAGCGTTATACAGTTCTCATTATGGCTTGACGGCCGCCATCATTACTATGCCCACCTCCTCATTTGTTAAAATATTTGATCCCACCAACACTTGAGCCTCAGTCATGAACCACTCCACAAACTTCACCAAAGACTCATTCCTTTGATACTGAATTGTCAAAAACTCTGACTTGCGCCATGCCCCAATACAGGCGGATTGCGGTCTCCTTCATCTCATGATAGGCCACAGTGCTACTCTTAAGCTAACATGTGACCTGGGCAGCACTTGTGAATGTCTAAAGTGCATAACAACAGTTTAGCTTTCCGCCTATTGAAAGCCCCCTCCATAGCAAAATCAAGCCACTTAAAACACCCATGTATGTTTCCATCATGGTGAAATGGGGGCAGCTTGTCACTGCAGACCTCCTCCTCACTAACAGCCACATTTAATTTACACTCTGAATAGTATAGCTGCTCTATATTGGTCCCCAAGAGATTGGCAAGTTGGCTGGGTTGGCCATCTACCAGGCGCAGTTGGTGAAAAATCCTTTTGTAAAAATTTATAGGTTTCATTATTTTTTGGCTAATAACCCCTATAAACATATTACTTGCAGAGGTTTGATTTTTGTGCAATTCGTCCACGCTGTAAATAATTAATATGATTGGTTGATGATAGTATGATGACTATTATCCATAGTTTAATGGAATTCTTAGATCTCGGCCCAACGCTCACCCAGTATTTCTGCTCAAAATACTTGTGATGTCTAGAATTAGGGATTCATTTCCTCATACCATATAATCTGATCTTCTCTTAGATTTCTGTTAGTGGATTCTCCATTTTGAAACATAGTCAGATGCAATCCCCAAATTTGATTCCATTTCTTCTCTGGATCCCCATTCAGATCCTTACTCTTTTCCTTAAATAGTATCCCAATTATTGCACACAGCATTAATATCCCTGAGAAATATAGTAAATTGAAATCTGATAAAGTTAACTACTTAAAACTATATACCAGATAAAAACAATTTATTTATTAGTGAATTCTAGGGAATTTATAGTGGGGGATTTGGAGCTAAACCCTTGGTTAACACTTTGATGAAACAGAATCCGTTGCCATTGAATCACCCATCCTTGTATCACCAGCGATGGTCTTCCCCATCCTCGCTAGGATTCCATCATTGGACATCCTCAAGACCTAAAATAGAAAGAGTCAGAAAACATGTCCCTAACGTTTTCCTCTCAATCCAAGTGAGCCAACCATATTTGGCTAGCAACCTGATTAGGTAATGGGACTTTTTACCCATTAAGGCAGGTCACTTCACCAACTGATTGATTTGCTAGTTGAAGGTGGCATCACTCACCTCACAACTTACTCCTTAGATTCCTGATCATTCAGTGATGAAACCTAACCAATCCCAATTGGTACACCTGATATTTAATCAGCTATCAGATGCCCCTATTTTGTCAGCAACTCTGCCCTACAAGATCTTATGCTTTAGACTGGATCTATCCCCAATGTAACTGACCAGGCAAATAACCTAAAATCCCCCAAATATAGTTACCCCAAATCAGGGTCAACCAATCTTCAATTCACCTCGCATTAGGGAGTTATCCCCTAGCAATTCCTGGTAATCTAGCCATCTGGTTAGATGGGCAAAAATCCCAACACTTTGGCAAGCTGATTGATAATATTTTTATTTTCTCATAAATCACATTTCTTGAGCCTTGAGTAGCTTATCCAAGTAAAGCTTCAATTTCATGTTTTGTAACAACTCAATAAACTGGTACAATACCCTGTTAAGGGGAACCAGTTGAGCCATTGAGTGGCAAATATGAAGCTATTTAATAAGTTGATCAATGGGTGCCCTGTTGTGAGCACCACTGTTAACATTTGGCGAATTATTTTGATCACTTACATCAAACTGGTTGCACGCATAAACCCACTGAGAAATAGATTAGCAATATGAGGATCGCTGGCCCTTGATAATTAATTTAAATAAAGCATTTAATGGGAACTATTGCCCTGATAATACCAATTTATTTAACATTATACTAGTGCTTCTTCCGTTAACTCTTCTTTTCTCTTATTTTTTCTCATCAAGGCTCACTTTCTCATTCTCACGCTCAACTATTAATCTTGGGTATGCATAATCAGTCTTGACCCTTCCGCTTAGTAATTTCTTATTTGTTGTGTGTTTTAGGTGTCTCATTCTATCATTAAAGTATTGGCGGAATTCACTTAAGTTTGCAAAAAATGAATACTTTGATCAATTTGCCTTTCATCCGCATATCTTCCACTCAATCTCAAGGCTCACCTCAAGTCTAAATTAAAATCCGCCAGACTTATAGCTTATCATTCAGTCATATTAGAATCTCGACAGATATACCTCCAAGTCAAGGCGCAGGGGGTGCTCCCTGGGACCTACAGATACTATTGCAAATACTCAAGGCAATCATTGCTAAAAGTCTATAATGATTTACTGGGGAAAAATACAAACCTAATGATATGAAAGAAGGGAGAAAACTGTCAATCTGGAAACCCTACCTCTGGGTTAGACCATGGAAAGTGCCCCACTGACGCAAAAGGACCAAAGGCACCTGTGGAGCCTTTGAGGCAACTGGGTGACTTGGCCTATGTGGCTGATAAGTGTTGGATCTTTGCTCTGGCCCCAAAGATCACACTACTGTACTCCTTTTTTGCTTCTTCTCTTGTGGTAAAGAAAAATGGGTTTATAGGGAGGTAGTTCAGATCAAGGGTCACCAGCAGGACCCCCAGACTCATATTACCCCACCCTGTCATCCCCCACCCCCTCATGAACTATAAGAAGCCGCCTCAAAACTTGTGAAACCTAAACAAGTCAGAAAAACCTGTTCAGGCCACTAAATATAAGTTTTTGGATCATGGGACAAAGATCCAAATTAAGAGTTTGTCCCCAGAATTCTTTTACTTATGTTGACTGCCAATATTGATTTCTCAGGAAACCAGTATACTGAATGCGTGATCTGAGCCAATTGATTCAATTTTTATTAATTAAGCCCCTTTCAATGTTTTTCTGGAAGTTTTATTGTAAGAGCTTTTAAAACCTTATACGTAAGCTATCTGACAAAACCCCTAAAACCCAGGCTGCACTTCACAACTCCTGACCAAGGGTGACCAGCAAAAGGATTGTATCATCTTTCCAGTTAAAAGTCATCCACCCAATTTCTTCCCCCCACTATCAAGTATAAAAGAATCTTTATCTCCTAAGGTTGGTTGTCAGTTTATTCTTTAGTTAGGTTTATAATAAGGTTTTAGTTTTCCCCACTTATCTCCACAAAAACTGCTAGTTTAATATCTACCAACGTTTATCTTTGTATCCCACGAATCATGCCACCATCAGCGTTCTGGGCCTTATATTTGTTGAGTGGACACTCTGAACCATCAAGCCAGCGGCTCGCCACATATTAGCTGAGGTCATCAGAAGTTATGCTCCCAAACTATCTCTTCAATCTGCCATACCAGAAGTCCACCACAGTCTGCCAGATCCAGTTTGCTGACCCACCACTAGTTTGTAATGATCTGGTTAACTAAGAGCCATATAACACCTTGCTCAGGAAGGCCATTGTCATCCTCCTGACTTGTCCCACCAGCACTCCACTGGTTCAGTGCAATCTGGATAAGATAAAGCCTTCCATCTCACCAATTTTTGATATGCCTTACATGGGTGATAGATGCCCATCATCACAACCTGGATGAGGAGCTCAGTCACCATATCATCTGGAGCATCAATCCTCTGGTAAATCTACCCCAATCTACATTAATAAATTGAACTGTTGTTCTAACACCTTTTACAACTCTGTGCGGCAGTTTGAGGCACCCTAAAAACTTTAAGATGACTAAAGCTCAACCCATAGTTAAATCAATCCAGCATAATTAATTTGTGAACCTGACCACAAAGTTCACAGGTCAGCAAAATCCAATGAGCCTAGTGGTTTTTACAAGTATAAAACAGACTGGAGGATTTTGGGACTAATACCAAATGCCAGAAGCCACCAATCCCGGAAGAGTGATCATTTTCCCAGCCTCTCCCACCTTTGAGGTTGCTTCAGCAAGTCTTATGGTCGCCCCCCATTGCATCGATTTGATTTCTATGGGTCTTTTAGGGTGTAAATAACCTTTACTAACCTCACAGGAACCATATGGCATCCCTCCTAGAAATCATGGTGCTATGCCACAGGCATTCTAGATTTTCAATGAGTTATCAAATACCCAGATTGGAAGCCCGTCTTATTTTAATTAGAAGAATTTTATGCAAAAATGCCCTAAAGTGTTAAGACTTTTTTAAAGAGGTTTGATAAAGCTCATAGGCTAGTTGTTACACCTCAGAGTAATTAAATTTTAACCACATTTTAATTTTTACAATTAACGATAGAAAATAAAGTTGTATCAAAATATTTGATCAGCCAAATCATTGCAATGAAGTTCGCTTGCCAACTTGGTATAGCAAACTGTAACCAGATAATAAACTTAGTCCATATTAACCTAAATCTGGTTTTCAATATAGTATACTTGTTAATTGAAAAGCATAAAAAGTCAAAAACTGTATGGATGAAACTTAGAAAGATTTATTTTTATAAGCCCTTCAGAGATGAAAAACTTAAGTTTCGCCAAGATTGTAAAAAGACAAAATTAATCGTCTTTGATACTTATCTTTAGTAGCTTGTGTATTTAGGGCTTTAGGTAAATTTTTCATGCTTATAAATTATTTAGATACATTGTTGTAATGCAGGGCTACTGATCAATTTTTTATATGCCTTGAGAAAAATCTTTACTTAATTCTACCAGCTAATTACTAAAATCATTGAAATCATCTTAATAGCTTTTATTGGAGCTCAACGCCAAGAGATACGTTACTGCGTGATACATCACCCTACATTCTTTGTTGAAGCTCCACACATCCAAAAAGGGATCTAAAAGGAAAAAAGTTAATTTGGGGTCTAGTTATACCTAGAAAGCAAGTGCACATTATGTGGTAGGTCTCAAAGCATTGCAGAAATATAATGCAACTCCATTATACTAATATGATACACTATTATAGTCACTTGCAGATATCTAGATGCTCCCAGTATAAATGTAGCCCTTCCAGGATAGCAGATACTGCAGAAAAAGCCAATAGAGATGAGAGGCAACAATACCATTAGTCTTATACTGTCACAGTTAATAACATATTTCCTGTTGTTAAACGCTAAACTAAAGATAAGTCAAATAAACCCTTAAAGTCAAGGCCAGAATTCTTAAAGGAAACTGATGACATCTCCAAGGTCATGGACCAAGAAATCTGTTATGGATTTGCTAGCCAAGGATGAGGGAAAAAACTCGCCAGAGGCAGTAAACCAGGCGGAAATTAACCCCAGAATCCGGAAAATAACATGTTAAAAAGTTATGTTTTTTACTGAATTCATTAATTTCTATTTTGTTGAGAGGCAAAAATTTTGAGCTTGGATTAATTTCATTAATTGCTTTGAAACCAGTGAAAATCATCCCTTTAAATTTTAGGCCCAAGATGAAAAACGCCTTGCTTTTCTTGGATAAATCTTAAATTTAATTAAAGTTTAGGGATTATTTGCTCAAGTTTTCCCATTTTTTGCGTATTTTATGAAGAATACTAAGGGTGGTTAGCCTGGCAGGTAAAACTGCTTCCACCCTAGTGAAGGTTTCAAGTTCAAAACCTATATTGGCTAAAAAAATTCTCAGTTTGGTATGTTTGTCTCAAGATTGACCCACCTCAATACTATTTTATAAAGAATAACTTGGTTGAAACCATTGCATGGCTGAAGTCCTTTCCTATTATGGTCTACCTCTCAAGTTGCATGCAAACGTGCCCACCTCGCTGAAGCCTATTCTTTTGAGTCCAATACATCTTATTTCACTGCATTTCGCCGCAGTTCTTATGCTACCTTCCCCAACTCTCAGGGACTCATGTCCCTGATGGTTGTTGTCAGTTTGGTCTGCAGTTTATATACCAAATTTATATGAAAAAATAACTGAGATTTCTTGGGCTGTTGCTTCCTTGCTGGGTCAATTTGCCGTGTTTTGGCACCTCTTTCCTGGAGCTTTTCCTCATATGTCCTCTTGAGATACATTTTCTTTGACATTATCTGAGAAATACCTCGATCTCATAATGAGTTTCTTCTACTGTTATGTGGCTAGAGTCAGCCCAACCCTCTCAGTTTTGCCCCCTTGAAGCAATTCACTTGGCTGGTACTGTTGTATCCCTCCTGGCCTTGGTTGTTACCTTATTCAAAGTGTGTGCTGAGGGTGTTGTGCGGCTCCCCTCACTCTTGACGCTTGTACAGTGTGCAGTACCTGCCACTACCAGACTAACCTTTCCTCGTTCACACTTTTCAAATTTAAAAAAATCTTAACCATGTTGTCTAGCCTTGGGGCTTGCCATAAGTCTCAAGGCAAGGACTTAGCTAATGTTTTCCTTTTCCAGATGATGCTCCGTGAGATTTCAGAGGGAGCTCACCAATGGTTACTCTCCGCTGGTGAGAATAATAGATCTCTCCTGGAATCTCTCCCAGCGTTGAAAACCTTTGTCAAGCCCCATGACTTCCCCCCGCCATCTTTGAGAATCATAACTCCTTTGTCCACTTTGCCCAAAGAAACTCACGATGGCACAGTACTAGCGCCTGTTCCAAGAGAAGGCATCAAGGTTGGAATCTCTCAAGCAGTTGAAAATGGCCCTCCTCCGCAAGTCCCAAAATAACACTGGTGCTGACCATGGCATATAAGATAACCCATCTCTCCTTATCTAGGACGTGCTCCATCCTTTCGTCCATATTGTCCAACAGCATCTTTGCTTCCAAGCTTTACTGTACCGAGGAACTTTAGATCTTAGAACTTGACAACTCCATCTTCATTGTGCACCATCAGGGCACCTATTTTAGTACACCTGACACCAATCAAGTTTAGATCACATTTAACATATCCAGCTGAGGCCTTAGCTATCATGAACACCTACAATCTGAACATAGAATGTCCTACTTCCAAACTTTCCAAGTACCGCTTAGAACCAGCAGTGAGCTCGCTGGGAGGTGAAACTGAAACCTCCATCATATGCGGAGGTCTTCACTACATGCCCTGCACCGCTGCGCTCCATGGAGCACCCCTCGCTTTTGTCCTCAAAAGTATATGGTGATACCAAATTTAACCAGATTAATTCATATTTTCACTTCATTCTAGATACAGACCCTCTGTTGCCGGTATAGAAACTATGCCTTCTATACAACCTGTTATCCCAGTTAACCCAGATGAACAACTCTTCCCTGGTACTCCAGAGTCACCTTTCTTGGAGGACCCTATCAAGTAAACGGATAGATATCCATGAAAAGATGATTGGAGAGTAACTCTCCTTATCTGACCCCTCCAAAAGATTGGCCGTCCTTACTGTTGTGGTTTCTTGCAATAATGAGCTCTCTCCCACCGAACATAGATAATTTGGCTACCCTAATCCGTTCAAATCCCATGAGCAACTCACTGGCAATGTGAAGTCTTAAGCTTTTAACTCCTAAGGGATAATCTCAGCTATACTCCACCCTTCGGTCTTAGGTCCATCCTATCCTCCCTTGGCTCCATAAAAAATTCTCCTCTGCATACTTCTTGTTCATGGCTACCTTATCCTCTGCAGGGAAGTACTTCCAAGCGCTCATTTTGGTGGACAATGGCGCTGCTGAAAACTTCATCTGTCAAGAGCTGGCGGAGGCCCTGGACCTTCTCTTAAGGGTGGGTCAGTTTTTGAAGAATGAGGCGTCTCAAACAGTCCTAAGATACCATATACTATCACCTGTTTTCTTTATTGCAGGCGATGGGTACTCTGTGGAGAGCTACTTTTCAATTAAAAAACTCCTTTACACCGTTATTCTGGGTGTTAGCTGGTGGCGATGGTTTGAAATCTTCCTCAACCTCATGGACTCCACCAATCTAAAGAGTTTCCTAGAGGAGTCAAGGTTATCATCTCTTGCCTGGATGAAAGCGCCATGGCGTTCAATAAGATGAACCCTCACCCAAGGTAGGCCTAGCCTCTATCCAACTGAATTTCAACCCTGATCTTGCACTTATCCTGCCTGAGTGCATTAGGGGTTATGCGTACATGTTTGATCCCTTTAAGTCTCGTCCACTCCCTAAGCACACCAAGTTTGACTTAGAGTTCAAGTTGACCATTGACCTAATCAATATATAATCTCCCAATTATCCCTTGTCTTTGATAGAAGAGGCCGCCTTTGATTTTTAAATTATTGACATGCTCTTCAAGGGCAAATCTTCAAGAAATCTTCGCCAGTGCGCTCCCCCTCCTGATTGTAGAGTAGTCTGATGGCTTACTCCGTCCCTGCGTTGATTATGGCTATCTGAACAACGTGACAGTACCTGACCCCCATCCGCACCCCCTGAAGCAACATATTATCCTCTATGTGGAGAAGGCTAGGGTGTTCAGCAAGCTGGACTTCCTTAACGCCTTCAGACAAATTCTCTTAGAGGTCAAGAGAAATTGACCGCCTCTCATACTTGGAAAGGCATCTACCAGTTCAGGGTCATGTCATTTGGTTTAAAAAATGACATTGCCTGCTTTCAGTGGTTCTTTATACTGTCTTTGGAGACCTTATGGGAAGCTGCGCGATTGCATACATTGATGACAAGCTGGTTTTCTCCCCAGATGCAGAATCTCACGCCCGCCACCTTATGTCTGTCATGGAGAGACTTTCACAGGTGAACCTTACAATTGCGGCTAGCAAGTGCGAGTTCTTCCAACCTAAGGTTGAGTTCTTAGAAAACATTATATTATCCAATGGCCACATGATTGCCCCAGATAAGAAAGCAACCATCCGTGATTAGCTTATTCCCTCATCTCTCACAGAGTTACGCAGCTTCCTTGGGACATGTAACATCCTCAAGAGTTCACCCCCAGCTCTCAGAAGTTGCCTCCCTCTAAGCACCGCTTCAAAGAAGAAGATTTTTAGTTGGACCAATGAATGCAACGCCGCATTCCATGTAGTCAAGTCCATACTATTGTCCATCCCGGTGCTGGTACATTCAGACCCCAGATGCCCTTTATTGTCGCCACTGACGCTTCCAACTTTGCAGGGGGAGATGCTCTGCTGAAAGAGGGGGAGGATGAAGTGGAACGTCCTGTTGCTTATTTTTAAGAAAATGACTCTGGCGCAGCTCAACTACGCCATATATGACAAGGAACTCATTGTAGTTGTTGAGGCAGTAAAACACTGGCGCCACCATTTGCATGGGTCTAAGTGGCCATTTACTGCCCGTACTGACCACAAGGCTTGATGTACTAATGCGCCCCCCAGAAGCTATACCCTCGCCAGTACCGGTGGTTATAAATCCTGTCAATGTTTGACTTCCAATATGACTTCATTAATGGCACCCAGAACATGTTACCTGATGCTCTATCCCGGAGCCCTGCCCTTGCCCCTGACCCAGCACTAGTTGACGCCCACAATACCCAGGTGTTGATTAAGCTAGAACAGGTGAAGGGGAGCCCACTGTCCAACCCCCGCTCTGCTTATGATGGAACTTTTGGAAGGTGATGCTAACGCCCCTTCCCGTGTTAGGTAGTCCCAACCTCTGTAAGCTAACTATGATAAGATTAAGCAGGCCTGGCAAAAAATGGAGAACCCCTTGACAAAGGCTATCAGTTTCTGGATGGGGTCATCCTCCACCAAGGCAAGTGATGGGTACCGCCTGGACTCCTTCATGAGGAAGTGGTCAGTGAAGCTCATGACCTTAACTGCTGGCCACCCTGGCAAGAACAAGACACTTGAATTGGTTCGCCGCTCCTACAGTTGGAAGGGTATTGTCATAGATGTGGCAAAATTCACAAAGTCCTGCTTGACGTGTAACCAGATGAAGCCGAGCCACCTGAAGAGTGCTGTATTGCTTGTTCCCTTCCAAGCTGCTGAGGGCCCTAAGACATCAGTGTCTGTCAATTTATCTCGAAACTCCCTTTATCACAGGGTTACGATGTAGTAATGTAGTGGCGGACCGTTTCACAAAGATAGCCCACTTCATCCCCTTCAACACCATCATCACTTCAGTTGAGACAGCCCGCCTCTTTTTAGAACACATCTTTTGTTACATGGTCTCACCAAGGAGATTATCAGCAATTGGCTCACAATTGACTGCTCAGTTCTGGGAAGCCCTTCTTTATATCCTCAGCATCTTCCCTTGCCGCTCCATAGCCTTTCACCTCCACTCAGACGGACAGATGGAGAGGGCGAACCAAGGTTTAGGGCATATTTTTGAGTAGTTATACCAATGCTGAACAGAACAATTGGTTCTCTCACCTCCCACTGGCGCAATTCGCTTACAATAACCTTACCATACCTCTACAGTAACTTCCCCTTTTTTACAACTATGGTTGCAACCCCAGCTTCAACCAAAGTCCGCAGATTGAGTCCACCGTCGTTTCTGTCAATGAGCGCGCTAAAGAGCTCAGGGACATACATCAGGCAGTCAAGGACCATCTTGTTGATGTTGTGAGGATCTACAAAGTATATGCTGATTGAAAGCGTCGTGAAGGACCTGAGTATAAGCCTGGTGACTTGGTCATGGTCAACGCCAAGGATCCACACCTGAAGCAACCCTGATGCAAGTTAAGTCCCAAGCGTGTTGGACCCTTCAAGATCCTCAAGAAGGTTGGCCCATTAGCTTACCATGTTGACTTATCCCCTTCAATAAAGGTGTTTAGCACCTTACATGAATGCCTCCTGACCCCTTTTGATGATTCCATGCCACCTCTCACAGATCCTGTCAAAGTGGATGGTGAACCCCAATATGAGATTGATGAAGTTCTTGCTTCTCACTTATCCTGACGCCACCTGCAATACTTGGTGTCCTGGAAAGGATATGATGAGACAGATAACAGCTGAGTATATTATTGGGACATGGCCAATGCTCAGGAGGTAATTCATGACTTCCACTCTAGATTCCCAGATGCCACAGGTCCTGCAATCAAGTCTCCTAAGCTGCCATGAAGCAACTTAATACTCACAAGAAATTTGCCTTGGCAAATGTCCACTCAGGTGGTTAAAACACCATCCAAGAGCAGAGGGTAATATCACAGCTTATGACATATTTCCTGGAGAAACCGCCCCTCCAAAGCCAAGTCCAACAAGCCCTTAAGGCAAAGACCAGAGTCCCTAAGTGTCACTGATGACCTTTCTAAGGTTATTGATAATAAAATGGGGTTTGGCTTCGCCAGCCAGGGCTGAGGGGACCGCCAATTTGAGGCGAAAAACCAGGAGGGAATCGAACCTAGAACCCAGAAAATTACAAGATATGATGTTATGTGTGACGAACGGGCTCTTTCCACATCGCCATGAACCAACTTGGAAGGAGGGCCCAAGCAAGGGCCCACAAGCAGGTGTGTGCAGCGGTGGTTAATGATCCCATTCGTTGGCTTGATGAATGGTTGTTGCTAAACCCTTGGAAGATGGTAAGGACAATATTGACACTTAGGAGGATTGTTTGTCCATCAGAGAAGGCGTATGAAGAGGCGACAGCCTTGTCCAAACCAGAGGTATGGTTCATTTTTCGTTTAAAATCCAGAATACCTCCACAAAATCTCAACAAATGCATTTAAAATTTAAAATTTTATTTTCGATTTTTGGGGTTTTTATTTCATATATTAGAAGACAAAGTTGTCTTAAACACCTTCGCTTGGTTTGTTTTATATTAGGGAATGGGGAATATGGGGAAATTGGACCCCGCAGAGTCCGCGGGTGGCAGACTTTCCGCAGGCCTAAATTGAGAATCTCAGTCTCTGATATTCTCATCTAGGTCCATTCTGGACCATCCGTTGAGTACCCATGGCATTACAGAAACTTTTTCGCATATATTTCTGTTTGTTGAGGACGAATCAGAGCTCATCTCCACCTTATCACCAAAATTCCCATTTTTGGGATAATTCAGCCCAGCAGCCCCTAATTCGCTGGGCTGCCCTTTGCCATGGCTCTCAATTAATTTTGATAAGCAGCATATTAGGCTTGATAGCTCCTGATTCGTTGAGCTGCCTGATGCTGTCATTTCCTTTTCTGGAGTTATTCAGCTTGGCAGCTCCTGATTTGTCAAGCTACCAGATGCCGACGTTTCCTCTTTTAGTGTTATTTGGCATGGCAGCTCATGATTTGCTGAGCTGCCTGATGCCATGATTCATGCCACTTCCGTTTTTGGCATAATTTGGCTTGGCAGCCCCTGATTTGCTGGGATGCTCTTTGCCATTGCAAATTTCTACACATGGGACCTTGGAATTTGGGTTGGTGGCCTCTGATTGGCCCGGTTAACATTTACATCAACTTGTGCCGCCTTTTCCTCAAGGTTTTGTCAGTTTTGTGGCATCTGATTAATAAGAATGCCATTTTTGAGGGTCATTGCCCTTGAGCCCTATGCTTATATATAAATTGAGTGCAACACTATTAGCCGTGATCCCTGCCTTAGGAAGGGTCAGGGCTATGTGGGTAGTCAGGCAGCGCCTTGACCATCACATCACCCCCTCAGAGGAGAACCCCTGCTCCCCCAGCCTTCCTTGACCTGCGGAGTACAGTTGGTACAGTGACCAGGGTATTTAATTGAGGTCTTCATATCCCCATAGGGTAATATGGAGTTTTTGTGGCGATTTGGCAAAGGCTTGATCATCACATCATCCCCCTCTAAAATACAATACTTGGTGGCGGTGGTGGCAGGGTTCTTAGCTTGGGCTTCCTAACTTTTGAGGCCTTTTTTCTAGCCTGCTGACGGAGATGAGCTATTTCCTCACACAGATATTTGATCTTTTTAGCATACAGCCAGCTAGGCAACATGGGTTCCTTTCAGGACCTTCTTGGCAGGGTGAGCAATCTGGGGTATGTGGGCTTGGCGGCTGAAATGTGGGTTGTGGTAACTTGAACTTTTTCCTGGGGTATGTTATGAGGAGTGCTTTTGGGAGTGGGCCAGTCCAGATGTCCTTCAGGGTAAATAGATGGGCAACTCACTCCCTTCTGGGGTGGTGATGACAACCATGACCATAACTGGGCCAGGAGGATAGTTGTTAGGAGGAAGCAACAAGCCCAAACGCAGGCATGTTTCACCTCACAAAACTGAGTTGTTGCCCCCGGGAAAAGAGGAATGGGGTATGAACTTCATCTAATGTGACAAACGGGCTCTTTCCACATCGCCAGGAACCAACTTGGAAGGAGGGCCCAAGCAAGGGCCCACAAGCAGGCGTGTGCAGCGGTGGTTAATGATCCCATTTGTTGGCTTGATGAACGGTTGTTGCTAAACCCTTGTAAGATGGTAAGGACAATATTGACACTTAGGAGGATTGTTTGTCCATCAGAGAAGGCGTACGGAGAGGAGACAGCCTTGTCCAAACCAGAGGTATGGTTCATTTTCCGTTCAAAATCCATAATACCTCCACAAAATCTCAACAAATGCTTTTAAAATTTAAAAAATTTTATTTTCGATTTTTGAGGTTTTTAATTCATATATTAGAAGACAAAGTTGTCTTAAACAAACTTTTCTTTCTCGTTGCAATCACTTTTGCAACCTATTCAATTTAAGTCTGAATCTAGTTTGATAATCTCACAGAGGAAATTAGTCTGCGCCCATGTCAGGGAGCAATTGGGCAATTAAGGTAAGAGGAGCAGGTGGAAGGCCCGCGGCCTCCAACATTCGAAAACGCCCTGGAGAAACTGGCGGAATAGACAAAAACTTTAAAAAACTGGCGGTCACTATTTCCCCAGAAATACTCGCATGGCAAGCACGATGCAACCAGTACATCAACACGCCACACTCCCAGCCACTTTTGTCAGTGGAATACAGAGTCCGCGTGTTTCTGGACGTCCAACAAACAGCTTTATGGGAAAAATTTTGTGAAGATGTGCACACCTTTTTCCTGACCGCGGTGTATGTCACACCTCACTCCATGACACGCGGTTGGCTGGACCTAGGTTTCAAAAACAAAGAGGCAGCAAATGAGGCTGCTGTAGTGCGCATAGTTGTTGACCTCCCCAAAGGGCAACGGGTCATCAAAACCAAATGCACCAGATGGTCAAAATTAAACCAAAATTTCCTCACGTTTGACTTTTTGCCTACTACAGTAAAACGTGACATTTTGGAACAACACCTGAAAGATGGTCTCGCCATATATGGCGAAATACAATCTTTCAAAATGCAACGCTTCATGCTGATGACACACCTGTGCACTGGCAAAGCCATTGCAGTTCTGACCCCAACTGAGGAGATCGCAAAGGACCTAACCCAGATCCCGCACTCCACTCTTATTGATACCGCAGGGCATACCACCCACCCATTCTGGGTAACCGTGGACAGCGCGCCCCCCATCTGTACCCACTGTGATGCGTTTAGCCATAAGGCGCATGCATGCCCCACCAAGGAGGGCATCACATTCCAAGAGCACCCCTCGGCAGCCATGGCCAGTGGAGAGGCGCACTATGAACCAACTGTAAGCACCAAAGAGGCTTTCCCGTGGGGAGCACAAGGCTGCTACCTACTGGTAGAGCCCATCTCCCCGCAAGAGTGAAAGGAGGCCAATCAGGCCTGCAGGGCCACGGCCAAGGAAGCGGCCAAGGCCACCACCGCTATCCCACACTCCCAACGCCAGGAGGATATTGAAACCTTCGTGGTGGAAGCAATTCAGGAATCCATCAACTAATCAGATTGGGAATCCCATGCTGATTGGGCCACTCAATCTGAGGATCCAATGGGGGACTTGATCTCACCAAATTGTTGCACCCAAGCTCTGGTTGAAACTGATTTGGGGCCCATCCCAACTGAAAAATTTTTTTGACCTGCTCAATGGTGCACCAAACTCATCCGCACCACAAAAAATTCATCCAAAGTCAGGGAAACAAAAAGCGAAGGCTAAAGCTAACGCAACTCTTTCCAAAACAATTAACAAAAATCCTGATAGCGTTGCTGCTAACACCCATGCTGCCGTGAAGGCCCGTGGGGATCTAGAGGAGGCTAGTGGGCCCAGGTGCCCACCCCCTCGCACCTAAGGTGCGATGGGGGAAACCTTCACTTTAGAGATGTTGAATATCGCTAGACTCAAGGCCTCGCCGTCCTGGGCTAGGAAACTGAGTTTTTTACAACAAAATTTACCCGTGGATATCCTGGCCATCCAGGAGTCCCACTGTCCATGAGGTTCCGAGGAGGCTTGGAAATCCATGCTCCTACCATCCCTATCCTTTTGGTCAGAGCACTGTGGGGTGCTAGTTTGGAGAAACAATCTCTTCAAATTTTTATCATCAGAAAAATTCCTAAATGGCCAAGTTCTTGTTATCACTTTCTCGTGGGCCAACGTAGCGCATGCAATCATCAATATCTATGCCCCAAACAGTGCACATGAGTTTCAGGAATTTTTCTCATTGGTCAAATCCCTCCCGCTACCCACAGACCCTTTCATAGTTAGCAACATGAACTGTTGGCTAAACACACCAATGGACCGGTGGCCTTCCTCACCCCATGTCCCCCAGGGTCATGTAGAACTGCGCATTCTAAAGGCCACCCTCAGGTTAATGGATGCGCTGCAACAACATGCCCTGCTGCTCGAAAACATGATGCACCCCCACATCCACAATGGCCAATTAAGGTCCATGACCCGCATCAACCTTATCCTAATGCCAGCAAAATTCCAACCCCACATCTCCCACTTCAAAACAACAAAAATGGAATTCTCTGACCACTGACTGGTCTTGATAACCTACCACCTACCCACCACAGTGGCCAGGGACCCACATTTAAGCAAGCTCCGCCCCCCAAACTCGCGTTGCCAGGATTTTCCACTTGGGTGGAAGAAGCAACTTTGGCAAAAGAGTCGGTAACACCATTTTGCGTGGACCCCATCTCCACATGGGCAACCTTCAAAGAGGATACCATCTGCCACTCTTGCCACCTCTCCTCCAGATGCTCATGAGCCACATCGGCGATCATTTTGCATGCTCTGGCAGAGATTGGCATACCTGGAGTCCAATATCCCCGCTACAGGATACAGCCCTGCATGGGGCTGGAAGTGGGCAGAGGCAGCTGCCCACCTCAACGCGCTCAAAAGGCAACACAAACATCAGTTTTGTGTTCAATACAGGGCCAAACACATCACAAAGGGTGACAAGTGCACTGCATATTTTTTTAAAAAAATTTGCACCACACCAGAGCGTGGCCTGCACACGGGTGCGAAGATTGGATGATTCCATCATGGATACGCCAGCCAAAGTGGCAATTGAAATACAAAAGTATTACTCCGAGTTATACTGATCTGATCCAATTCAGCCAGCTGAAGTGGCAGAATTTCTCAACCAATCCCACATCTGCACCATTTCTCAATACCTGAAAATAATGAATTTAATTACTCTGAACGAATTATGGACAGCCATCCGTGGTGCACCTAACCGGAAATGCCCAGGCCCAGATGGCATCCCATATAAATTCTACAAAAATACTTCAAATATATATCCCCACTGCTGCTCGCTTTGCTTAACCAGAGCCTGTTGGATACGCGCCTCCTACCAGGAGGACATGAGGCCTTTACTGTCACACTTTTCAAGAAAGGGGATAAGCTAGACTTAGCCAACTGGCGCCCCATTTCTTTAACCAGCATGAATACAAAAATTTTAACAAAAATCATTGCTAACTGTTTAGGAATATAGCATCTGCCACCATCTCCCCAGAGCAATTCAGCTTCATACCCAGAAGGTCGATTTGGGATAATGTGCACTCTGTGGCTAATGCATGTCAGTCCACAGCCTCTGGGGACTTGTATTCTTGGACCAACAGAAGGCCTATGAAAGAGTAAACTGGGAATACTTCAGGGCCTGCCTCCACCAATTCCGCTTACCCCCTCGCTTCATCAACTGGGTGATGCTGCTCATGGAATCTGCAACAATGGCAGTACGTGGCCCTGGCTTCCTAACGGAAGTAGTCCGCCCTCAAAGGGGCTTGCGACAAGGGGACCCCCTCAGCCCACTCTTATACAACTTCAGCCTTGACCCACTACTGCGAAATGTGAATGCCCAACTCACTGGAGTCCATGTGCCAGGCCAAGCCCCAGTCAAGAGGATGGCGTTTGCAGATGATTGTGTGGTTGGGGTGTTAATAATCAAGATGCACGCGCGCTTGAAGCTCTCATCCAGGAGTATTCCCGGGTAAGTAACGCGGCACTGAACGCTTCCAAAACTGAAATCATCCTCCTTGGTCGGTCTCAGAACTGCTGGGCCCCAGCAGTTAGTTCCCAACCTGGCCCATCTTCTCGCCCACGTCCTCGCCCTACCAGCTCAACACACACTGCCCCACTGGTGCTCCCCTTCATGCCACGCCCTACCATAGGACTGGTACGCCATCTGGGCATGTGGATGGAAGCAGGCAGATACGCGTCAGCAGTAATGCAGAGCCATATTCTGGACAATGTGATGAAGCAAATCGCCTCTCTCAGAGCCCACCCTACTTCCCTTACTGGCAGGGTTTATTAGCCAACTCTATGCTCCTCTCCAAATTCTGGTTTGGAGCCCACGCCATCCCCTTCTCCCCAAGATTCTTCAAATCCTTGTATGCCCTGCTGCAAGGATGGCTTTGGTCAGCCCGCCCTCCACCAGTACGGCTAGAGGTCATGTTTGGCCCTCATCATCATGGTGGCATGGGTCTGCTCGACTTCAGAGCCCATGCTGCCAAGATCTTGGGTGCCTGGATAGCGGCCATCACCGCCCCTACGCTCCCCTCCCAACACTGGTCCAGCGTGGCCCGTTCCAACTTCACCTGAGCCTTGGGCCTAAACAACCCATCGAGCCCCACTCCCTGATGAAATACCTCACTTCACACTCGTCGGCCACAGGCCCTCACGGGACTAAAACCCACTACAAACTAATCCTCCTCTCCATGAGGTGCGCTGAGTGGAGAATTTGTATTAGGGGACACTTAGCCCAGGGAGGCCGCCCCTCTCCTCAGTTCACACAAGAGGTACAGGGGCTACCCTTCCAAGATGGCGTGATCCCCACACGGCCCCATGTCCTATCCAGGGTGGACTACCTGGACATGATGGACATCCCTTACTCCATTGAGACCCAAAAACTATCTGGAAATACGCACACCATCCTCTGTTGCAGCCTCAAGTCCGCTCCCATGTGTGGCGCTGCCTGAGGTGGGTGTATCATACAGCTGAGCGCTCTAACGCTTTACACTCATCCTGTGTCATGTGTGGCCAGTATGGAACGCTGTTCCACCGCCTGGAGAAGTTCCCTACCTCTAAAGTGATATGGCGCGAAGTTCAACGTCTGCTGGGCCAGGATCAAACGCATCCCTTTAGTCTGTCAAGAGATATGTTTGCTCTATCAATGGCCTCCTCCCTTCCACCCTCCCTCTGTGATTTGGTGGTTGCAATCGCCATGTGGACCATCCACACGATTGTCTTAGATGCCATCGCAGGCTCCACCCCCACCCTCCCAGAAGCTGTCCACAGATTCTCGTCTCATTTGGTGGACCACTTTCAAGCGTGGATGTTTGGATGCCTCCCACCGTGTCACTGACAGCTGGTCTCCTCCTGGTTCCCAGTCTGGTTCATCAAATCAGACCCCTTCCTCCACACGTGTTCAATTGTGGCTACGGCCCCTTCACACGTTCCCTCCCCCTCCCCATAAGTGGCGTTCCTGCTGGCAACAAGAGATAGCATCGCTTCTCTGGGGTGCCTTCCCTGGTACTAAGTTTTGTCTCTTCTGAGTCATATTCAGAAGTGTCCGTCCCATGGTCGGCCTTCCCTGCAATAAATTTAAATTTAAATTTAAAGTTGTCTTAAACACCTTCGCTTGGTTTGTTTTATATTAGGGAATGGGGAATATGGGGAAATTGGACCCCGCAGAGTCCGCAGGTGGCAGACTATCCGCAGGCCTAAATTGAGAATCTCAGTCTCTGATATTCTCATCTAGGCCCATTCTGGACCATCCGTTGAGTACCCATGGCATTACAGAAACTTTTTCACATATATTTTTTTCTTTGAGGATGAATAAGAGCTCATCCTTACCTTATCACTAAAATTCCCATTTTTGGGATAATTCAGCCCAGCAGCCCCTGATTCGCTGGGCTGCCCTTTGCCATGGCTCTCAATTAATTTTGATGAGCAGCAGAATTTGCTTGATGGCTCCTGATTCGTTGAGCTTCCTGATGCTGTCATTTCCTTTTCTGGAGTTATTCAGCTTGGCAGCTCCTGATTTGTCAAGCTACCAGATGCCGACGTTTCCTCTTTTAGTGTTATTTGGCATGGCAGCTCCTAATTTGCTGAGCTGCCTGATGCCATGATTCATTACTTCCGTTTTTGGCATAATTTTGCTTGGCAGCCCCTGATTTGCTGGGATGCTCTTTGCCATTGCCAATTTCTACACATGGGACCTTGGAATTTGGGTCAACAGCCTCTGATTGGCCCGGTCAACATTTACATTAACTTGTGCCACCTTTTCCTTGAGTTTTTGTCAGTTTTGTGGCATCTGATTCATCAGAATGCCATTTTCGAGGGTCATTGCCCTCAAGCCCTATGCTTTTATGTAAATCAATTGTGACACTATTAGCCATGATCCCCGCCTTAGGGGGGTCAGGGCTATGTGGCGGTCAGGCAGCGCCTTGACCGTCATATTATGCAACTCAGTCAAATTGAAAATTTTTGATCTTGTTGAAGAACAAAGAATTTAAGGCTCATATTAGATTTTTAATATCTAATTGAATCTTCATGAATCAACCTCCTATAAATTAAGTCATAAGATGAGAAATGCTTTTTTCTCAGATACTCTGATATTCTAATAAAATTTAGGATTTTTTGGGCAAGTTTCTTGCAAGTTTTTATTGGTTATCTTCAACAAAAAAACTCCTCTCCAAAGTTCTGCGATAGCTGGAGTCGTTTTCCACTCTGTTTTGGTCCTACTGCTGTACGTGATCACTCCGCCTACTCCAGCACCTATTCTTCTGGCTCCGCCTCCTTCTATTTTGCTGCCCTTTGCCCTAGATTTTACGCCCCCTTCCCAGCTACCAGGGCCTCTTGTACTGATGATTGTGGCCAGTTTGATGTGCGTTTTGCTCCATAGATATATATGGAAATACAATGCCAACTGTTTAGAATGTCTCTTCATTTTGTTGGGTCACTTAGCCTTGTTGACATACTTTTTGGCCTTTTTCATTCACATCAGCGACCTCCTGCGCTCAAGTTTCCCTGACAGTCCTAGCTCTTTCCCCCAAATTTAATGGAATAGTGACAAAGATAAAGGTCATTGTCAACAAAGTACGGGTCACAGCTATCCTTGACACTGGATCCCCAGTGAATGTTGTGTCCTCAAAGCTCATCAAAAAGATCAAGCTGGCCCCTGCTTTGACTAATCCAAGAGTTTGGTACTTCTGATCCCTCCAACACATTTTCTATTGAGGCACTCTCTTCCTTGCCCATCCAATTTTGGAAACTCCTTTTGTTGGCCCAAGCGGTGACCTTATCCAATAATACCTACAATCTAATTATTGGTCACAGTTTATGCTGGAATATGAAGGGGTCATTAACTTGAAGCAGAGTTATCTAGCCCAGCTTAACAATGAGGTCCCTCGGATTCTGACCAACAATGAGCTTAACAAAAAGGATTATGCTTGCATAGTAAAGTATCCCTCCTCTGCCTTATCCCTGCACTATACTACGGCAGACAAAATACAAAAATGTTGCCTCCATCAGTGGATGCCCTAGAGGGTATCCTTTCTATGAGTCTGTAGAGGTAGTAATTAAGGTGGGTAAAAAAAGGGCAGTTGACACGAAGATTACCATTCAAATCCAGCACAATTGCCTATTTCACCTAATCGACATTGACAGAGTTGGTCTTCTTTAGCCTAGAGTCTTGCCAATCATTTTAGACCCAGATTATCAGCAATCAATCAATCTCATATTGGGGAATATCGCTAAGAAGGGCATGGTTGTCAAGAAGCATCAGGAGATTGGGAGAGGCCTGCTGGTCCTTATTGATGACATTAAACAAGTTCACTGTATTTGGTCTATGGCTGATATGGCCTACCTGCTGATCAATCGTTATGTACTCTGCCCACTGTTTAAACTCTGACGATATAAGCCATGAAGAGCTTAGTAAAGTTCATGGTTTATTGGAGTCCTATAGCGACATCTTCTCTAACTCTGAAACTGACTATGGACACATGAAGGATTGGACGCATACCATTGACGTTGGGGATGCTTGTCCAATCCAATCTAAACCCTACCATAAATCAAATGTTGAGGAGGTACAGATGCTGACGGAGCTCAAACAGTTGTTGGATGCTGGGTTGCTGGTGCCATCCCAAAGCCCTTGGTCTTCCCCGCTTCTACTGGTAAAAAAGAAAATGGAGGTCATTGGGTAGTTATGGAAAACTATAATATGAACAACCTCACCAAGAAGGATAACTATCCTATTTCCCAAATTGATGACGCCCTAGCCCAACTGGCTAGCTCTAACTTATTTTCAGCCATGGACCTGACTAGCAGTTAGTGGCAAATGGACCTCTCTTCCCAAGATCAGAAGAAATGCACTCTTATTTTCATTGAGGGTCTCTTCCAACCTACCTGACTACCTCAAGGTTATTCACGTCCCCACAAATTTCCAGAAAGACATGGACCACATATTGCAGGATATGAAGTTAAGTTGCGTCATAGTTTATCTTGATAACATCATGATGTTCTCAAAGACCTTCAACGAACATCTTTCTCACCTGATGGCAGTGTTTCAGCGCCTACGTGAGGCCATCATCAAGTTAAAGCCCTCCAAGTGCACATTTCTCCAGAGGAAATTGGATTCCTTGGACACTCCATTTCACAGGAAAAGATTCAATTCCTCTAAGACAAAGTTGAGGCCATAGCCAAAATGCCTGCTCCTTAAACCCTGCGTGATATCCAGGTATTCTTGAGTATGATGGGGTATTACCACCAATTTATCTCCAAGTTCGCCCAACTAAGTGATCCTCTTTCCTGATAATGGCTAAGGATGTCTCTTTTCATTAAGGAGCTGAACAACAGGCAGCCTTTGAGACATAAAGCATTTATTGCAAAAGCAATTATCCTGCGCCACCCTAATTATGGTAAAACTTTCATATTGTTTACTGATGCCTCCGACTATGTTGTTGGGGCCATTCTATATCAATTGGATGCTAATGGCGTGGATCGCCCCGTCCCCTTCTTCAGCAAGACGTTATACAAGGCTGAACGTAATTATAGCATCACTAAGAGGGAGTGCCTCACGGTCCTGCTGACTGCAAAATATTACTGCTCTTTTTATATGGTACTTCTTTTTACTTTAGTCACTGACCACGCCTCCATAAAGTGGTTACAAATATGAAGGATCCCACTGGGCAGTTGCTCGCTGGGCCTTAAAGCTCCAACACTACAATATAAAGATTGAGCATTGAGCTGGAACCTGCCATATGAACATCGATGGTTTGACTTGGTTGTCTATCCTTCACCTGGACAATAGTGAAGCTGAGAGGTTGCACGATCTCCTTATGACCCCTACGCCTAGGAAAACGAGGATGAATACATCAGGAAAACATTAGCTTGACTCTCGCAACACCAAGCGGAAAGTGGGAAGTTGTGTAATAAATAGTGGTGGTTGGTTGCCCTATCTCTAATCATTAGAGCGAGTACCCAAAGACTTGGAGTCCCATACCATTATAGGGCATAGCAGAGTATGGAAAACCTATGAGTGGGTTAAAGAGCGGTATTACTGGGAGGGCATCATGCAGACATTAACTGAAGTCTTGGATACCTGTCTGACCTGCAAGAAGAAATCCTGATACAAGACCAGGTATCAGTATCAACCCACTACGCCTCAACAACCCTTTCACACCATAAGTCTATATGTGGTAGGCCCTCTACCCCAGACTACTGAGGGAAACTGATACATCTTAGTGGTCATAGACCTCTTTACCAAGTGGGTTGAGGCTGTGGCTCTTCCTGCTCTAACTGCCAAAGCCACGGCCACGTTCCTTGATTAATATTGATTTCTCGCCATGTTTGTCCCCAAGTCCTGCTATGTGACAATGGGAAGAATTTTACCTCCAGAGTGGTGAAGTTCCTCGCTACATCCATGGAAACCCAATAGCTTTTCTTGCCCCCTATAAACCCTTGACCAATTGTACTGTGAAAAGAGCCAATGGGACACTAGTCTCTATTTTTATGAAAAATGACCACTTCAGACCCTCTTCAATGGAATCTTCACCTACCTAGTGCCCTCATGGCTTACCATATCAGTTATCACTGAATTTTAAAAGCGTTGCTGTTCCAAGTGTTGTATGGCTGAGAACCTGGGGTGCCGCCATTACTAGCCAAAGATATATTCTCCAATAAGACTGATCCTGAGCAAGCTATGAAGAAATTAGCCCGTCACATCATCCATTTGCAATATGAGGCGATGACCAGCTTGGCCAAATTGTCACCAAAGAGGGTCAAGCCACTAACAAGCTCTAGTCCCATCTACCTACCTTCCAAGTGTCAGACTTGGTGCTTTAAACTTTATTCAAGTTGGGCCAGCCTTGGGACAAATATACCACGTTAATAGAGGGGATAAGGAGTAGGGAGTGAAAATATAGGAGTGGAGGACAAAAACCAAGTACTGGGGGTAAAACCTTCCTGTGCATGTTCTGATAGGCTGGGATTACATGATCTAACTTCACTGATTCACTTGGTCAGACTGAGGCATGGTGCACGAATACACATGTATTAATATCTTCTTGGCTCAGAATTGCAATTTCTGCCATGATGGGATTGGAAACCATGACGTGAGGGGTGATAGTGGGACGCCATCCTGACTATGCCACACCCCCTGTCATACTTGGTGATATACTACCATAATTGTATTACATTCAGAAGTGAGAATATCAGGTCTAGCTGGGAAGGCCCTTTTGTTATCACTTATAAGCGAGGGGATTAGTACTCTATAAAATCTCTGGCTACTGGAGTTACTGTTAACCACATCCATGACAGGTTCCTGCACCCTTACTCTTCCTCTAACACTCTTGAAGGTGATAATGTCAGACAATTACAAGTCCAAGTATGCACTAAGAGTGCTTTGGTTAAAAATAATGAAGAAATCAGCCAAAAGACCCTGGCTTATTCTCGGCGGAACCCTCAAATCAGGGCAATACTTTTATTAATACTTGGCCAAATAGCACAAGTTTAGGTAGTCAGATTGCTATGACCATGCAGCTGAATAAGGGGAGTCCATTTAAGGTTCCTCCCCATTCCATAAACAATTTAGTTAAAGCACCTATGTAGGGACCACCCCCTTTTATAGCCTCAGAGGGGGTACCAACAGGTGTAAAATATTTCCCCAATGGTGATTGGTTCAATATATCAAATCCTTGCCTAACGGACTGGCCCTACCTACCATTGACCCTTCTGCAACCATCTCATTGAAGCAAAGCAAGTTTTGAGAGATCCAATAGGTCAAAACCTCATATTTCCTAATTTGGATATTTGTAGCTTATACTGAATTCCTTGGCCATCTCAATTCAAACCTCATATTGTTTATATACTAAGCAGTGACATAGAAATAGGGTTCTCTTTTCAACCCATCACAACCACTAATAAAATAACTAAAAAACTTTTTTTATTTTTCTAGTTTTTTTCCTAGTTTATTCTAAGTGGTGTCAACCTAACCCCATCAAATATATATCCCACAGTTGAGAAACTAATTCTCCTGCAACTTTTTGTGGTAATTTAGGCAAAAAATGCACCAGAGAGCAACAAAACAGCCTGAATTCCCACAAACATTTTTTAAAACGTTAAAAAATTTTACCCAAAAGTCAATTAATAAATTTAGATTTTATTGAGGTTGGCCAACCTGGGGTGATACCTCACTGATTGAAGGAAAATCAAATTTGTGGGAAAGGAGTATAAAACCTGGAAACCCTCCATGCACAGCGTTCTGATAGGCCAGGAACTTCATGAACCGCCTTGCTATTTTTTATCTTGGTTTGGGGCATTGGTGCACAACGCCAACACAGTTATATTCATCCCCTACCCAAAGTGCATGTACTAGAATCATTTTTGGTAGGCAGTAATTATTAAATATAAACTTAGGGCAAAAATTAGTTCTGCTCAAGTGTGTGAGACAAAAAAAATGATAGTTCAGAGTGCTCAATTATAAACTTTAAGAATTTAATTAAAAATATAAAATCTACTTTATTTGAGATAAACCTGCCCAGAGACAGATATGCTCATCAATAAAACTAATCAAAGATATAAGAAGGACTTGGCTAGAGAATTTTGAAATTATATACTCTGAAATTGCTGAAGGGTGTTTAGGATTTATAAAATAATTATTGTCTTCCCATCTATCAATGGATACGTTTAGGGCTGATAGGAGTAGGGTGAGTTCATCTTCCTAAAAGAAGCCAGTTAATTTGAATTGAGTATAATTTTTATAAGATAAAGCCATGGTTAATGCAATAACTAGATCAGCAAATCAGTTTAGGCCTTGAGTTTATTATTTAGGATCTTTGCTAGATAGAGAACTTTTAGTGAGATAATCTTACATTTAGTTAAACTAAAATAAGTAGACAGCATCCATAGTTGTTCTGTTTGTAATCTATACGTTTTAGAAAATTGCAGCAGAATCCTCTGGTGAAAATTTGTTATGGAGCTCAATTTTAAGGAGACCAGTGGTTAGCTTCTCTGCACATGATTCTAACCATGTGGTTGAGAGTATACTTAGGTTTAGTTGAAGTCTCTACATCCATTTTGTTAAAAGTAAATGAGTTGGATCGACCTTGGGACAAAAATACCACGCCAAGTTTTTTTAGCCTGAGCTGGTTTTGAACCTGTATCAATCAAAGACTGACCCAGAATGGAGCAGGAACCACCCCGCTATGCTACCACTCATCCCATTTCATTAGTGCTGAACTGCTTAACTTTTAAATCTTGTGTGTGAAGTTCACAAGGATTTTATTCTTAAACCTAATAAAGAGTTTAGAAAAGTCAATGACCTTTAAAATATTCAAATAGATGTAACCCTCAGGATCTAGAAAATCTAGAACTAGCCCTGTATTGAGGGTCAACGTTCTCATCTTGACATTGTGGCTAACATTTAATGGCTGTTGTGAGGATGGGAGGTACATAGACTGTAAACCAACATCAATGGTGCTCATAATTGACTCTTGATTGTATATGGTAGGTTGTCAATTCTTATTGATTTGTTTAGTTGATGTAAGCCAACCAGGGGACAGACATTACCGATTTCATAAAGAGCTAAAGATAAAACCTTAGTGACCAAACTGAAACGTTCAAATTTAGAGTTTTGAAACAAAAAAATGAAATAAAACATATAATCAGGTGGGCAAGTGGAGAATTTCTTGTATGATTATGGCAGTAGGGGAGGGGAATGGGGGGCTCATTATAAGCAGCGTCTTCCTCAACCCAGAGCTTAGCATGGGCAAAGCAGAGAGCAAGAAAGTAGGGTTTATTTTAGAACTTTGGTTTATGTTAATCTTAGTGCAAATACTTGATGGTTTCCAAACTTTGCAATAATACAGCTGTAGGGGCAAAATTGTGCTCAATTTGAGGCCACACAAGGTCAACGTTGGCATTTCTACATGTTATCAAATATTAGACTGCAAGGCAACATGTCCTTGAATGGTCTATTTTGAAGTATTAGATAAAAACCTTGCAGTCATTTACAGTTCTAGTCCATAACGGATGATCTGGTTCTAATACGATTATTGCCTGGGGAGAAAATTCAAAAATCAGAATTATAGAGTATTATTGTTGCAATAGATTTTGGGTCTGCAATATTTCCTGAACCTTGTAATATTACAGATTGTAGCTATAGGTTTTACCATATTCTACTAAAACATTTATAAGTTCTCCATAAAAAGTTTGGGAGGGTAGATTATCTAGTAGAATTGTAAAATTTGAAATCTTTATTCGTCATCTGAAAGGCGGTATTAAGTTGTAGGTATTGGAGTTCCCTTATAGATTATGGAAACATAGCTGCAGTACCAGAATCTTCATTGATTGGAAGCATAGATTAAAATACTTATATAAATCGTAAGTTTATGAAATCAACTTGGCCAGATAACTCAGTGAGAAACTCAATGAACTTATGTCTGCATATGGGAACAGATTTTCATAGTCTACTCTTAGAATTATAAAGTATTAGTTATGGGATAGTGATTTGTGATGGAAAATGTGGTTGTGTGAAGGGTGTAAGTTAAGGTTCTTTATAGGATGTAACGTCTAGAAGAACTAAGTGAACTAGCTTGGACAGATAGTGCATTTATAGATAGTGCAATAAACGTTAGTAAAGGTGGGCTACAACTCTACAGTGGAGCACCGGGCAACTAATTGTCTGTTATCTGAAATAGTCACTATTGACTTCTTTGAGCTTAACCTTGCCTTTACTAAGCAAGAAAAAAAGTGATCAATAAACCCTTTACATGAATAACTTGATTTTAAAAAGACAAGTTGTTTACAATATTCAGAGCACAAACATGAAGAATTAAAAAATGCAAATCTACCATCAGCCCCAAAAAAATTATCTCTATAAAAAATTGCATAGCATACTTAACCTGTTGAATGTAGTATCACAATCATCCATACAATTGTATATCTGAATACAATATCAACCATATTGTTTGTGAAGCATGTGATGATAATATTGGCTGACTTGATATCATAGTAATATGAGCCAAGATAGTAGTTAGAGACTATGCCAGCAAACGAAAACTTATAATGACCCTCACCATTACCTCTTTAAATTCTTACTATAAAAAATAAATTAATCTTATCAAAGAAGGTCAAATATTCTAGTACAGTAACTCATTTTACTCAATAGTTCTTTTTTTAGTCAAAGAGTACAGAAAACCAAAAAATATAGTACTTTCAGTTAGCTTACCCCATACAAATTTACATATGAGACGATGTTAATTAGATTATTGATTAAGCAATTCTATATTCTTTGATGACTTACTACTCTAGTGATTTTTATGTCAAAGTAATATTTTGGGACTATTGCAGCAAACGCAAAATTATCAAGGTGCTCACCTTAATCTCTTTGAGCCCTTTATACTAAAGATTTTCTTAATTTATCAATGGAGGTTGCAGATTGCTGGTCCAATAAACCTCACCCTTACTCTTAATTTTATAGGTCTTAATGTACTGGCTACTTAAATTTTTCAGAACACTCAGTTTTTGGTATAACGTCCCATTATTTGTTGGTAACCAACTAAATTTTTAAACAGAGAGGAATGGTTATGAGGAGTTTTACATAGTTTACAATATTTAAAAGTTTGGAGAAGGTGCAGTTGCATGTTTCCATGTAAGGACCCCGCTGCAGCCATAAAGCTAGATTGAGTAATACATCCTTTTTGTCCTAAAAAGGGCTCCTCAGGACCTACTCTTGAAGAAACTAGAAGCCCTATGTTACACTATTGATAAGCAATAGGTAGTAGCCTCCCTCTCTGAGAACCAAAAATTTCTGGACAATTACTAGTTCCAAGCTGTACCAATTCTAAAGATTGCATGAACTAGTGCATAAGAAAACAAATATGAGTGGGGATGAGGGATGTGTATAAGAGTCATAAGTTGACTAGAAAGACCTTTCAAAAACAAGGCTCTTGGATAGGAAGCTTAACGCTTTTAAGATCTTTTGCACCGGTATCACAATCAAGTGAAAATTTAGAATGAAATTTTATGTGATAAATTTCTTGGAGAAAAAGAATTAAAATCAAAATTGAGCAAGTCAAAGCCAAACAAAGTTATCAAGTTGAGACCTGAAATTTATAGTACCTGATGAGACCTCTTGAGTATTGCAATGAAAGGTCCTAAGTGCAATTACAATTATCAGTTTTCTCATAATCTGATTTAAGCACCTAAGACTCAGCTAATTTATTAGACCATGGGAGCCCAAGTTTGTATTGGCAAGCACTGCAAAGTTCCCGCGGAAGACCCTGAGGCACCAAGCTACTAATCTTGTTAGGGTCTCACAGCCCTCAATTTTAAGGTGGGTCAACACTTTTGTGGGTGCATGTTGGTTGTGATGCGCATCATTATGCACATAAATGCTTTAAAAGATGTGAATTAAAAATGTCAGAATGGAGATGTTTTTATTAAAAAATTTGGGTAAAAAGTACATAATAAACCAATGCCCTCACAAGTGGATCACTGGCCTATATAAGGGAACTGGGGTTTGATGACATCTGCACGGTATCTGAGTACTGCAACTACAACTTAGGTTGCAGGTATTCATATTTCATGATTAGGAGGAAAGTCAAAATTGCAAAAAGTTGCAAAAATTGGGGTTGGGAGGAATGATGTGGTATACCATGATTGGCTGCTCCCTAATTAAGCTCTATAAACCTTTTCAAAATTCCAAAATTGAGATACGCCCCACCCTTGGTAGTCTGACTTACAATTGACCACAAAGATCTATAAATATTTAAAGTGATTTTAGGGGAATTAGAGTAGGTAGAGTTGGAATTGAGGTTTGACAGTTTTTAGAATTCATAGTAAAAATCAGATAATCTTGCTATAAGAATATAAAAAATAAATATGGATTTTGGTATTGGGTGAATTTTTGTGAAATGGTTGTTATAGAGGACTTTTGTGGAGTAACTTTGCCATTTTGGTGGTGTAGTATGGGGGATTTCTTTACACAAGAGACCAATCCTCTCAACATACAAACTGCTAGAATAGTATTTATAGGAGCTTTTTACAAGAAAGAGGGTAGAAGGCACTAGAAAGCATTACATTAATAGTAAGGTGTTTAGTTAATCTGTTAATCCACAAAGTAAACTTTTGCTATTTACTGAATTCTAATATTTTCTTATATATATGTATTTATTTATTTATTACACCAATTTAGGCCTATGATGGGTCTTAATTTTCTACTGTAAGTGTAATAATGATGGTATTTTTGGAGCTTTCTATGTGGGCAGCTATTAGTATGTAGACAAATTGTACTTCTTCACAACTTTGATAACAATCAATACAACCATGAGCGCTATTCTGTAAAACTCTTTGATAAGGATGTTAAAGCCATGAACTTGAAATTTTGGATTAGACCAGCAATACTATATTACTATTTCCCTGCCCCACTTTGTGTAAAACATTTATACAAACCATTGGAACAACAAAGACAAGTGGACTTGGGTTGCTGTGATGGGTGCTTGTAGATCCTTGGTAAAAGCGTGGTTTTTCTTGGCATGTTGTATTCCTAACTTTTATCATATTTCATCTAATCAAATATTCCTTACTCCTAAATTCTCCTACTCTTAATGAATTTGCAAGAAGCAGCTTAATGGCTTATCATGATATTCAAGTATAAAACTATACCATTAAATAATCTTGGATGCTTACTTTACTTCAGTCTTACCCTGCTTGCGCCTGTCCATAAGATATCAATAAATCTCTAGATGCCATCCAACAATTTTTCCTGTATCCAGGGCAATAGATTAACGCCTGTGATGGTTTTTAAATTTAATTTATGAAGTCATAGCAGGCTCTAATCCTAACAACTGTAGATAAAGTAACCCAATAGTTAAGGCTCAGGATTTTAGGTTTGTCCAAGTTATATTCTTAGATAAGTTTGATCTTTACCATCTGAGATTTGCCATTTAGTAAGTTTAGAGGTTTAATGGTTGAGCTAACTAAGCCAACTCCTGCTTAAGTTTATTTAATTAAGATATACAGATTGTTAAGGGTAATTAGCCGGGCAGGTAACACTGCTTCCACCCTAGCGCAGGTTTTTGTGTTCACAACCTGTACTGGCTATAAAAATTCTCAGTGTGGTATATTTGTCCCAAGGTTGACCCACTTTGATTTTTTTATAATGATATACAGGTTGTTGGTAGATTGAATGGCTAAAGCCATTATTGGATTTACTAATATTACCAAAAAGGTTGATAACAATTAATTAGTTGGCTAAAGTATGGTTTGTTCCAAGCCTTAAGCTTAAAGTGGGTTGTTAAAATATAAGTAGAGCATACCTTACAATAAAAAGTATATCTTTGACATCCTTATCTAACAATGTAAATAGATTGGGTGGTGACTGACATAGATTAGATCCCCTTTAAAGTAAATCAATTCATATAATTACTGGTGAGCCACCATAGAGTATATAATTTAAATTGCATAATACTTGGAATCACCCATCATGTGTAAGTCTAAAGACCCAACCTCTTGGGTTAGATTAAGAAAAGGTCCTTTTAGGAAGAAGAAGAGACTAATGCCCCTGTGGAGCCCCTGTCTCAACTGGGGTACTTGGTCCATGTGGTTAATGAACGTTGGGTCACAGCTCTGGCACTAAAAGACCCCACCAGAGTATCCCATTTGGCTTATTCTTCTCTAGTTGAAAAATATAAAAGAGGTCTGTAAAGAGGTAATACAGGCCAGAAGCCATCAACAGCATCTTCCCCTCCCACTGAGCCCCACTCCACCATCTTTTACATCCTTGGAAAATAAGAAAATGGGCCTCAAAACTCAGGAAAGGGTTCCTGAGTCAGCAAACCCAGTCTAGGATATTGAATCCACAATTCCAGGTCTGGGAAAGCCAATCTGAGTTGAAAATTCACTTAAGGAAAATTTTAAAAAATCTTTTAAAAAATTTTCAGAATTGACCCTGGTGGAACCCAATTTGGCCGCCCCTTAAATCTGAGTAAATCCAATTATGTTTGGATCAGTGAGGGTCCCTCCCTAGCAGATCAAAGTATTACTTTGCCAGAGCTTTTGTGACCTTTGCTTAAGCCAGATGATGAAGCCCCAAACCCAGGCAGAGTCCCATTAGTACGTCAGCAGCTGCTGCTAAAGAAAAACGTACCCATGGCCCCCTTTTTTCCCCATTTTGCATATATAAGGCAGCTGCCTCTGTAAGGAGCAAATGTCAGTCCATTTCACCTTTAAGTTTTAATAAAACTATTCCCACCCAAACCTACTCCACAAGCTTCATCGCTTTTTTCAAATTTATTTTCACTTAACCCAGAAAAGAATGAAGCGATCTGCATTCTAAGGCTGATGGTAATTGAGTGGGCCCTCCAAGTCATCAATCTGGTGGCCCATCAAATGGTGATCACTATCCAAGAATTCTCTGAAAGCCTATGACACCAATCCGCCACTTCAGAAAAAGTTTAAGATCTGCCAAACTCTTCACAACGACCTGTTTCCCATTTGGCACCCAGTGGACCAGCTTCAGGTCCACTCCCACTCCACAAATCAATCAGATAATTTGAACTAATCCGCCTTGCCAATCTGCTGGTGGTGTGTTCAATTTGGGTGGAGTGAAGCCATCTCCACTAATCACAATTCTTTGTTTGGAGGTGAGGACTTGCTCTTCACACAACTGCAAGGTGGTGAACAGACACTGGACCATCTGGGCTATTCTGCTGAGGGCCAATCCAGCTCAAATTAATTTGGTAAATTGATCCGCCATTCTTATGATGCACCCAACCTCTCTATTTTAAATTTATTGGGGGAAGGCCGACCATGGGATGGACACTTCCGAATATGACTCAGATGAGACAAAACTTAGTACCAGGGGAGGCACCCCAGAGAAGCGATGCTATCTCTTGTTGCCAGCGGGAACGCCACTTATGGGAAGGGGGAGGGAACGTGTGTAGGGGGCGTAGCCACTATTGAGCACGTGTGGAGGAAGGGGTCTGATTTGATGAACCAGACTGGGAACCAGGAGGAGACCAGCTGTCAGCGACGTGGTGGGAGATATCCAAACATCCACGCTTGAAAGTGATCCACCAAATGAGACCAGAATCTGTGGACAGCATCAGGGAGGGTGGGGATGGATCCAGCGATGGCATCCAAGACAATCGTGTGGATAGTCCACATGGCGATTGCAACCACCAGAGCACGAAGGGAGGGTGGGAGGGGGAGGCCATTGATGAAGCAAACATATCTCTTGACAGACTGAAGGGATGTGTTTGATCCTGGCCTAGCAGACGTTGGACTTCGCGCCATATTACTTTAGAGGTGGGGCACTTCTCCAGGCGGTGAAACAGCGTTCCATACTGGCCACACACGACACAGGATGAGTGTAAAGCATTAGAGCGCTCAGCTGTATGATACACCCGCCTCAGGCAGCGCCACGCATGGGAGCGGACTTGAGGCTGCAACAGAGGATGGTGTGCGTATTTCCAGATAGTCTTTTGGGTCTCAGTGGAATAAGGGATGTCCATCATGTCCAGGTAGTCCACCCTGGATAGGACATGGGGCCGTGTGGGGATCACGCCATCTTGGAAGGGTAGCCCCTGTACCTCTTGTGTGAACTGAGGAGAGGGGCGGCCTCTTTGGGTTGTATGTCCACTAATATGAATTCTCCACTCTGCGTTCGCATGGAGAGTAGGATTCGTTTGTAGTGGGTTTTGGTCCCGTGAGGACCTGTGGCCGATGTGTGTGATGCGAGGTATTTCATCAGGGAGTGGGGGTTTGATGGATTGTTGAGGCCCAAGGCTCGGGAGAAGTTGGAGCAGGCCGCGCAGTACCAGTGTTGGGATGGGAGTGTAGGAGCAGTGATGGCCGCAATCCAGGTGCCCAGGATCTTGGCAGCATGGGCTTTGAAGTCATTTAGGCCCATGCCACCATGATGATGAGGGCCAAACATGACCTCTAGCCATACTGGTGGAGGGCGGCCTGAACAAAGCCAACCTTGTAGCAAAGCATACAGGGATTTGAAGAAGCTTGGGGAGAAGGGGATGGCGTGGGCTCCGAACCAGACTTTGGATAGGAGCATAGAGTTGGCAAGAACAACCCTGCCAGTGAGGGTAGTAGGGTGGGCTCTGAGAGAGGCGATTCGCTTCGTCACGTTGTCCAGTATATGGCACTCCATTACTGCTGACGCGTATCCACCTGCCTCCAACCACACGCCCAGATGGCGTACCGGTCCTATGGTAGGTCGTGGCACAAAGGGGAGCACCAGTGGAGCGGTGTATTTTGAGTTAGTAAGGCGTGGACGTGGGCGAGCAGATGGGCTGGGTTGAGAACTACTTGCTGGGGCCCAGCAGTTCTGAAACTGACCAAGGAAGATGATTTCGGTTTTGGAGGCGTTCAGTGCCGCATTGCTTACCCAGGAATATTCCTGGATGAGGGCTTCAAGCGCGCGTGCATCTTTGTTATAAGACACCCCCACCACGCAATCATCTGCAAATGCTATCATCTTGACTGGGGTTTGGCCTGGCACATGGACCCCAGTGAGTTGGGCATTCACATTTCGCAGTAGTGGGTCAAGGCTGAAGTTGTATAAGAGTGGGCTCAGGGGTCCCCTTGTCGCAGGCCCCTTTGAGGATGAACTACTTCTGTTAGGAAACCTGGGCCGCGCACTGCCATTGTTGCAGATTCCGTGAGCAGAATCACCCAGTTAATGAAGCGGGAGGTAGGCGGAATTGTTGGAGGCAGGCCCTAAGGTATTCCCAGTTTACTCTATCATAGGCCTTTTGATGGTCCAAGAATACAAGTGCCCCAGAGGCTGTGGACTGACACACATTAGCCACAGAGTGCACGTTATCCCAAATCAACCTTCTGGGGATGAAACTGAATTGTTCTGGAGAGATGGTGGCAGATGCTACAGTCCCTAAACGGTTAGCCATGATTTTTGTAAAAAATTTTGGTGTCTGTGTTTGTTAGAGAAATGGGGTGCCAGTTGGCTAAGTCTAGCTTTCCCCCTTTCTTGAAGAGTGTGACCGTAAAGGCCTCATGTCCTCCTGGTAGGAGGCACGTTTCCAACAGGCTTTGGTTGAGTGAGGCTAGCAGCAATGGGGATATATATTTAAAATATTTTTTGTAGAACTCATATGGAATGCCATCTGGGCCTGGGCATTTTCAGTTTGGCGCACCGCGAATGGTAGTCCATAATTCGTTCAGAGTAATTAAATTCATTATTTCTGGGTATTGGAAAATGGTGCAGATTTGAGCTCTGTCGAGAAATTCCGCCATTTTGGCTGGCTGAATTGGTTCAGCTTGGTATAACTTGGAGTAATATCTTTGCATTTCGATTGCCACTTTGGCCAGTGTGTCCACAATAGAATTATCCAATCTTCGCACCTGTGTGCAGGCCGCGCTCTGGCGTGGTGCAAAAAATTTTTTGAAGAAGTATGCGGTACACTTGTTGCCTTTAGTGATGCATGTGGCCCTGTATTGGACACAAACCCAATGTTTGTGTTGCCTTTCAAGTGCGTTGAGGTGAACTGCTGCCTCCGCCCACTTCTGGCCCCATGCAGAGCTATATCCTGAGGCTGGAATGTTGGACTCCAAGTGGGTTAATTCCGCCAGCGCGTGCGATATAACTGCCTATGTGGCTCGTGAGCATCTGGATGAGAGATGGCGATAGTGGCGGATGGTGTCTTCTTTGAAAGTTGCCCATGTGGAAATGGGGTCCGCGCAAAACGGTGCAACAAATGATTTTGCCAAAGTTGCCTCTTCCACCCACGTGGAAAATCCTGGTGACGCGAGCTCTGGGGGGCAGATTTTGTACCAATGTGGGGCCTTTGCAACTGTGACAGGTAAGTGGTATGTTATCGAGACCAGTCGGTGGTTGGAGAATTCCATTTTCATTGTTTTGAAGTGGGAGATGTGGGGTTGGAATTTCGCCGGTGCTAGAATAAGGTCGATGCGGGTCATGGACCTTAATTGGCCATTGTGGACGTGGAGATGCATCATGTTTTCGAGCAGTGGGGCATGTCGCGGCAGCACATCCATTAACCCAAGGGTGGCTTTTAGAACGCGTAGTTCTACGTGACCCTGTGGGGCGTGGGGGTGAGGGTGGCCGCCAGTCCGTTGGTGAGGTAAAGCAACAGTTCATGTCACCAATTAGGAAAGAATTGGGGGGTAGCGGGAGGGATTTGACCAATGAGAAAAATTCCCAATGCTCTTGTGCACCGTTTGAGGTGTAAATGTTGACAATTGTGTGTGCAACATCGGCCCATGAGAAGGCGACAATGAGCACTCAGTCATTTAGGAATGTCTCTGAAGATGTAAATTTGAAAAAATTGTTTTTCTGAATTAGCACCCCACAGTGCTTCAACCAAAAGGATAGGGATGGTAGGAGCATTGTTTTCCAAGCTTCCTCAGAACCTCATGGACAGTGGGTTTCCTGGATGGCCAGGATATCCACGGGTAAATTGGTTTGTAAAAAACTCAGTTTCCTAGCCTGGGATGGGGAGGCCTTGAGTCTGGCGATATTCAGCGTCTCTAGAGTGAAGGTTTCCCCCATCGCACCTTAGGTGCGAGGGGGTGGGCCCCCTGGCCCACCAGCCTCTTCCAGGTCCCCATGGGCTTTCACAGCAGTGTGGGTATTAGCAGCAATGCTATCAGGGTTTTTGTTAATTTTTGTGGAAAGAGTCACATTGGCTTTGGCCTTCGCTTTTTGTTTTCCCAACGTCGGACGAATTTTTTGTGGTGCGGATAAGTTTGGTGCACTGTCAAGTGGGGCAAAAAAATATTTCAGTTGGGATAGGTCCCAAGTCAGTTTTGACCGGGGTTTGGGTGCAGCGATTGGGTGAGATCAAATCTCCCATCAGATCCTCAGATTGAGTGGCCCATTTGGCGTGGGCCTCCCAATCTGATTGGGTGATGGATTCCCGAGTTGCTTCCACTGCGAAGGTCTCCATGTCCTCCTGGCGTTGTGAGTGTGGGATGGTGGTGGTGACCTTGGCCGCTTCCTTGGCCGCTTCCTTGGCCGCGGTCCTATGGTCCTGCTTGGCCTTCTTCCACTCCTGTGGGGAGATGGGCTTTACCAATAGGTAGCAGCCTTGTGCTCCCCACGGGAAAGCCTCCTTGGTGCTTGCAGTTGGTTCGTAGTGCGCCTCTCTGCTGGCCATGGCTGCTGAGGGGTGCTCTTGGAATGTGATGCCCTCTTTGATGGGGCACACGTGTGCCTTATGGCCGAACGCATCACAGTGGGTGCAAATGGGGGGCGCGCTGTCCACAGTTACCCAGAATGGGTGGGTGGTGTGCCCTGTGATGTCAATAAAGGTGGAGTGCGGGATCTGGGTTAGGTCCTTCACGATCTCCTCAGTTGGGGTCAGAACTGCAATGGCTTTGCCGGTGCACAGGTGTGGCATCAGCGTGAAACGTTGCATTTTGAAGGATTGTATTTCGCCATATTTGGCGAGACCATCTTTCAGGTGTTGCTCCAAAATGTCACGTTTTACCGTAGTAGGCAAAAAGTCAAACGTGAGGAAAATTTGGTTTGATTTTGTCCATCTGGTGCATTTAGTTTTGACAACCCATTGCCCTTCGGGGAGGTTGACCACTATGCGCACCGCTGCAGCCTCATCTGCTGCTATTTTGCTTTTGAAACCTAGGTTTATCCAACCGCGTGACATGGAGTGAGGTGCAACGTACACCGTGGTTGGGAAAATTTTGTGTACATCTTCACAAAATTTTTCCCATAGGGCCATTTTTTGGATGTCCAGATACACACGGACTCCGAATTCCACCAACAAAAGTGGCTGGGAATGTGGCGTGTTGATGTACTGGTTGCATCATGCTTACCACGTGAGTATCTCCAGGGAAATTGTGACCGCCAGTTTTTTTAGATTTTTTTCTATTCTGCCAGATTCTCTGGGGCATTTTTGAACGTTAGAGGCCGCGGGCCTTCCGCCTGCTCCTCTTGCCTTGCTTGCCCAACTGCTCCCAGACATGGGCGCAGACTAATCCCCTCTATGAGATTATCAAACTAGATTTAGAATTAAATTGAATGGGTTGCAAAAGTGTTTGCAACGAGAAAGAAAAGTCCACCCAACCTCTCTACCCAACCCAAAACCTCTCAATGGATGCAAGATAAGGCTCAAGGCCTCCCAATGGTCAGATTGATTTGATTTGCAAACCTAATCAGCACTTCAAAAAATTTAAAAATCTTTATGATTTTCAGAATTTTTATTATGATGGACCAGTCCAAGATGGTTGGGAAAATAAAGCCAAAGGTAACAAACTGCAAATCCAGGAGGATTTGTCATCCTCCTTGCCTCTACCACCATTGGGGATGCCCCATCAACACCCACGGTTGCCCCATTGCAGCCATTTGGTTTGCTATTGGGGCTTTGGTATATTTATTAATTTTTCCCTCACCAGAATAATAGGGGAACCCTCCTAAAACTGTTCAGAACTGCTATGCCTTGGAATTCTGGGCTTTCCATTTGGTTGTTACATATCCAGATTGGAAGTCCAGTCATACTTTAATCAGCAGATTCTATGAAAACTTGGGCTTGATGGTTTTTGAAACATAAATAATCCACAATATTTACCAATATAGCTCACTAGCAGGTAGTACAGCTTTGCCCATTGTTGGGTTTTTTAATTTTAGATTTGAAGGCTGGGACCTTTAAAGGTTACAAAGTTATTAGTTGCTAGTAGCTCCAGCGAAATTTCTACCAGATTTTACGTCCCTAGGGCAAATTCCTTGATGGAAGGAACTTCATCAAGGCAAACTCTGCTACTTTGAGCAGGCAAAAATCATTAGTATTATACTAGGCAAAAATGGGCTTAAAAGTAAAAAAGGTTTATTACTTGATTTTATCCTAGCCCTTTAATAGGGCTAGGGAAAATGTTGATTAGGCAAGAATAGGGAGAATTTGCCTAAGCTGATAATAATGGGGCTGTCAAGGCGATTTATCCTGAGTACTTCATTAAAAAATTTAATTTTGAAATAGGGATTGGTCAATGCTAGGTAAGTCAAACCTGAAAAAAATTTTGGCCTTCAGCTCAACAAAGCCAAACGCCAGTATAATACCTCATTTATATTGATAATATTGGCCCTTCAGCCTGACAACGCATCACTAAATAAACTAATAATTAAATATAAATATGAGGCGATTAAACTAAATCACCATTCACAAACCCAAAGTCAAGGCTTCTCTCACATTGAGGAATAGCCTGAAACACATGCTTATTAATTTAGCCCTTGTTAAAATATAGATTATATCCAATTTACCAGTATAAATCAGGAATGATTTAGTAAGTCTATATCATCTATTGTCAAAATATGAGGTTCAGAGTTCAATTTTAATTTGGCTAATTAAAAAAGATATCCTAAATTAATTACTCTTAGTTTTTTATTGATATCTATTTAACCAACATTGCTTGTGGGCTTATATTTTACCAGAATATACTAATTTATTATATAATTTTATATTGGTAATGGTCATCAAAAAATTTGGGAAGTGATTAAACTTATTGAATCAACCTAAAAATCCAACTGCTTAACAAAACCAATGAAACTGTCAAATCAACTGAATATCAAACTGCTCAGCCACAACAATATACTGATTACCATAAAATCATATATAATCTTCACTTCTTGTATATTTACCTTTTTTTTTACAATAGAAAATGAAAATCCAGCTTATATGTGCACACAGACCCCCTCCCATCTACCTATGTTCAAAAATCTAAAGCTCCACATGCCGTAGTTTTGGCAGGGTATTGCTCACATACATGATAACATTTGCTTTTATTAATATGATTTTGTGATTTCATTTACAATTTATAGTTGCAAATTGAAATTCAAAACCCTTATCTACCTGAGAACCTAACAACCAAGATGTATATACATACCAAATTTTATATAGATAGGTATTTTATTATGGAAGAAATAACTTTTAATATGATTTCCTATATATAGATTCAGGGGGTGGTTAACCAGGCAGTGTAATTCCTGATTACACTCTAGTGCAGGTTTTGTTCAACATGGGTTCAAAACCAGTACTTGCTAGAAAATTTTTTGGCGGAATATATCTGTCCCATGGGGTGACCCTCCTCAAATACTTTTTTATATATAATTTTATTTGAGGTGGCCCAACCTTGGGACAAATATACTGCATCAATATAGAGGATAAGGAGTAGGGATTGAGAAAATATGAGTGGAGGACGGTACCCAAGTACTCGGGTAAAAACTTCCTGCACATGTTCTGACAGGACAAAATTACATGATCTAACTTCACTAATTCTCTTTGTCAGACCAAGGCATGGTGCACAAATCCATGTTTATTGATATCCTCTTGGCACAGAAATGCAATTTCTGCCATGATAGGATTGGAACCCACGTTGTGAGGGGTGATAGTGGGATGCCCTCCCGACTATGCCACACCCCCTTACCTTTTTATTAATAGCTTTTATATTTTGCATTTTTTTGTTGCTAAAATCAAATTTAGAAGGATCCCTTACATACTAGGTATTCTGACAACCAAGCTTCATATACATACCAAATTCATATAAGATAGGTTAGTCATTATCTAGTTACATTTTTGAATATTTTATCAAAAATGACATTTTATATTATTCTGCTTATTAGGTAAATTTTAAATTGCTGTTTCACATATTAGATATAATAAAAAATTGAAAATAAACGATTTCTTAGCTGAACTACAAATTTTGAACTGAACGCCTTCAGGATGAACATCATGTGGCAGAATTATTCAAAGCTATTGTCAAGGCTGATATTGAGCATCTTAATACTTTTGTCCTACACCTCAGCCCCCACCATGCTGATGCCCTGACGCCCTTGCTCTTAGCCTTGATCCATTTCTACAACACTGCTACACCTGCTGTGGTTGTTGCACATGTGGATGCGCCGCCTGACCCTTCCTCCCCCTCTGCCATGGTAGGTTAGCAGTCCTCCACTCATTGCCTGATTGGAGGTTTTTTGTTCCAATTGTTCCATTTGGTTTTAGTTTTGTTGTTTACTCTTTTATTATTGGTAATTTCATCCCCTGATCAGCGTATCTCAAATAAAATTCAGCTTTTAATTTAAATGCAGAATTTGAACTGAAACTCCATGCCAAATTCAAATCCCTAACTTTTGTAGTTTACAAGGAACCTTGATTAATAGTGTCTTTTGTATATATTATAGATAAATCTATATTTAGTTTAAATCAAGGCCATGGTAACTGTTCCTATCAGCTGCAGCCACCGTTCTCTATATCATCTATTATTAGCAGCATGACAAATGTAATGTAAAATTGCCATATTTAAATAATTTGAGAAATAACTTTCTTATTCAAAAATTTAATTTAATTTGTTACAAGGCACGCCAACCAGGGGATGGACATTACTGAAGTACAGAAAGTGACAAAAAAACTGATTGAACTAATCTCTCAGAATGAAAGAAAACGACTGTTCAAAGAACGGGAAAAAAATAACAATTGAGACACCAACTTACCAGGTGGGACAGCGCTGAGGCGCTCAACCTACCATGGCAGAAGGGGAGGGGGGATCAGTGGGCTGATTCTCAGTCTCATGCTCCTCATTGGTGACAGCATGGGCCAATGAGGAAAGCAAAGGGGTGGGGTGATCAGCAACATGGGGAGTGAGGTCAGTAACAATCGGCTGCTTGAGGAATTGAATGTACAACAGTAAGTCGCTGATGTATTTGGAAATGGTGGCCTACGCCTAAAAGCGGAGGGCAGGGAGCTGGGACAGTGAAGCCACGGAGGCGCGGGTGACTTGAGAGTTGGCCTGCGAGGTGGAAACCACTTTCTGGATGGCATCCTTAGTGCACCTGTGGGCAAACCCAATGGCCTGTTTGTGTGATACAAATGTGGATGGCCTGAGGATGGGGGCGGGAGTTCCATGGCTAGCGCTGCTACTAATGACTTGGACAGTTCATTATAGTGGTTACTTCAGGGTGGGTGGCTGCTGAAACAGGGAGCTGGTGGTCTGAGCAGAACTCCATGGCATCTGGTTGGGGGGCGTAATATTGTTGAGCGACCAGTTTGGGATTCTATACCTGGATAAATTTGTTATATGTGGGTTGCAAGGCCTCAGTAAAATTACCCATCTATCAGTTTCAGCCAATGAGGACCATGGGTTCAAGTCAAACACTAAATTGGGGTCTGCAAATTGAAGTGGTGTGGCTGGCGATTGCAGAATAACGTGGGAACCCACATTAGTCCAAGGTAATTCCTAATTTGATGAGGTGCAAGTGGCACTGGGCGAGGCGCAAATGGCACTGGCCTGAGGAAGGGGCTGGT